>OZ007567.1:59803270-59953270 GCA_963931925.1 Onchidella celtica
TGAGACCACTCTTTGATTCAATGGCACAAAAATCCATGTCTTTGGTTTGCCACGGACACGTCAATACGGAAGGCGTCAGAACGACACTTTTCTGCACTTGACAAAACAACTATTGTCGACCCTGTCACGAGAGGTGGCAAAACAACGAGTACATGTATTATTAAATTGATACGGTCTTATCGCCACTTCAGAGTTCGGGCGATAACTAAAGCTTTGCGTACCCTCTGTTCTGTGCCCCTCTTGCCAAAACACGGAACAGAGCCGCCACGCTGCACGCGGTATTCTCGGAAAGGGGAAGGGAGTGGGAGACAAGACAAGACACAGAGTCAGCATAGCCTACGTGTCAAATGTTCTGTTTTATTCTTTTGATTGTGCGATCTTAATTCTTGTTTGTTTTATCTCCATTTTCTGTAAAACTGACAGATCTTTTAATATGTAGAAGAGATATAACAAATGCACATTTTGACGTTTGTTTTAAAATGCGTCGTGGCAGTTATCGAAATTGTTGTACAGTTCCAATTTAGTCTACTTCTTTATTATAATTCTAAAGCCGCAAACGTTTAACGTCGTATTTCTCAGCTGTGCAAAAATGAGTTTGAACAAACAAGAACTAGATCTAAGGTCGCGATTGTCTCATTGGTTTTTTACTCTCTGAGAGGCATCCTCTCTCGTTTTATCAAATGCATGGACCACACTGTGTGGATTTCTTTGAACCTTTTATAAACCATCATGTCTTAGTGAGGCCTTTTCCCCCCTTTTTTTTTTGGACGGGCATTTGGTGGGATGGCGGTGAGGGGGGACACTTAACATTTCAGTTCATATCAGTCCGTCGATGCATGACTGTTGAAAGTACGACTTACACGGTGCTCTTGACTGACATTTACACGATGTATAGAGCCTGTCAAGTATTAACACAAAGAAGGAAATATTACTGTAATGCGCCAAGTCTTTCCTATTTTCAATACTAGAAATAGCAAATGTGTAACCATGGAGTCTTTTACTACCGTGATACATGTATCTCCATCCACCCGCTCGTCCATGAAAGGTCTTTTCAATATTATTATGCCTTCAGTTGGCAACCTCAGTTGCAACATGCATTTAATTTTTCTCATATTAAAAAACAAAAATCTCCAAGGCAATGAAACGCCTCCATGAAAGAGAGTGGGAATGCATTTTACAGCACACTATGGTTTATGGCGGCTTACATTAAATTCGAAAATAAAGAAAGAAATAATAAAGAAATGGATCATTTTAATGCTTTCCGGTATTTTCTGAAGCCACAGTTTGCCATTGACAAGGTGGTGCTTCTGAGTTATAGAAACAGAAAAATTAATAAATTAGAAACCAGTGAATGATTGTGCAGGGAGGACTTGCCCGGTCAGGCAAAAAAAAACCTTTCCTTTAAGGATTGAGTTTGCACTATGCGTGTACGTGTGATCCTACACTTGAGAGGACTTCGACTACTGCGTTTGCATTACACTTAAGAAATAGGAAAGGCAATTTCAGCATATTATTTCATTCCCCTGATTCATTCTACTGTCTGCGCAAAAGCTCTGTAAAGTGTGTTCGGAGTTAGCAAAGATCTCGGCTTCGATTCTCCTTTTGTTCTATTGTTTTCGACCTGCCATTCTTATCTTTCTTTCACTTGTCTTCTTGCTCTAATGTTCATTCAGATCTTTCTGTTCTTTTTTAAGGCTGGATCTGTTTACACCATGCAGCCGACATAACTTGCTGTAGGACTAATAATATTATTATTACGAGCTTCAGGCCAGTTTTTGACAAAGATATTGTGGCCATATCGTCAAAGAAAAAGGCCGGTTATTAGATAAACCTATTCCTAGCCCTAAACCTAATCGAAACTTTGAAACTCCACCTACCCCCACCCCGCAAAAAAACACTGTGCAAACGCAGTCCAATCTGGCCACATGGTGAAATTGTCATTCCCCTGTTTTAGTGAATTTTGACAACCAGTTGCCAACTGACTGCTGCATGCCAACAAGATTTGCGCAGTCTAATTTCATTGGGGAGATTCATTCTCTCCGATTTCTTCAACGAAGGTACATTGCTATTGTGGTGGGACAATGATGCGCCATGAACATTAATAATTGCCATAGATAATATTCAGCATCATTTTAGATTGGGAAGTACGGACACACGACTCAGGTTTCCTGAGCGTCTCTGAAGAAAGTTATGACCTGCAGCAACCCCTGTGCGGTATACATGTAGTATGGAAGGATGACGACGTGCAAGCGGATCTGGTGAGGGTGAAGTGAGGTTGTGATTCATTTTCTCAAATGAGACATTTTACCAAGACTATCTTACAGGACGAATAAATTCACGAGAAACTATAGGAGTAACATGTGGCAACCTAAGTTGTATGAATTGTAAACCAGGATGGCACCTTAACAATGCTGGATGCAAAGTACATGGAAGAAGACAAAAATCGTTGGAGGGAGAGAGAGAGAGAGAGACAGAGAGAGACAGACTGACAGACAGAGAGAGAGAGAGAGAGAGAGAGAGAAAGAGAGAGAGAGTTCACAGCTTTCGTACGCATAAAAAGTAAAAAGAATTAAAATTCTTAGCAGAACAAAACATAGGAATGCTGTACTGTAATAAAAATAAAACAATACAAAACCCAATACTATATATGGAACATTCACACCTACTAATGACAACATTTTATTTTTCTTTCGAGGTGATAAAGGTACACATGTAAACCACATTTAGGTTTTCCCCGTGGGGTGCATAACGAAACTTCATTTGGAGACGAGATATAATTTTCGTCCCATTGCCTAGATCTAAAAACCCCGAAATCTTAAGGTCTTCATGGAGCGTCACTACAGAATTATGCACACTGTATTTGACAGGATGCAAAACTAAAACCCCAGAACCTCAGACTCAATCGAACACAGAGAAAACTGTTTAAATCTACATGTATTTTTGGAAAGTGGTTTACAAATGTTTTGCTGCCGTGGCTCAAAACAAGATGTTACCGTTAAATACCTGTCGTTAAAGAGGACCAAAAACAAATAGACAAAAAATTATAACATGGTATTGGTGTTGCAAGTGCAGCACCTCCCCGCGCTCTCATTAATGCTTATTATTAGAATAATTTTCAGAAATGTTTTGTCACACATTTCAAAGTAAATGCCAAAAACAATACATTTTCTTTGTTCTGATGCAAGCAAGCGCTGACGCTTTAAACGGCAACCTCTCGAGATGGCTGGCGCAGCTAGGTGTGAAAACGTCCACGATCAAACCATAATGGTCCTCTGTCTAGCTCGCTTTTGTCGTGGAAAAGGACTTGTCGCGACCACATAGTGTGGTTTTCAAACGGTATTAGTTGATAATGTAGTGGCGACCCAATCATTAACGCCTGGACAATCACCAATGTAACATGGTAAGCTCTAGGCATTGACAATACCGCACGATTGTCTGAGTACCAAAAAAGAAAAGTCTTGTTCGTCTCAAGGAACAAGGCCTAGTGATATAATTTATCACATGGGTCCAAAAACGTGTGTGAGTGTGTGTGTGTGTGTGTTGGGATGCTTGTGTGTGCGCACCTATGTGTGCATGTGCTTGAGTGTGCGTTTGTGTATGACATACATCCATGTAAACACCTGCCTGATAAAACAAACAGCGAATAATATCCTTTTCAACCGTTGGGAGCATACTGCTATGAAAATATTTACTCCACACTTTTTTTATGTTTATTCTTGATAGCCCTTTTCACCATTCAGTGACGTTCCCATATTGTAAAATGCTTTCCCAATCTTCAAAGGAGATAAACTGCCACAGCCAACATCGCTATCTGTATTTTGGAGGCCTATTTATTTGTCAGTCGTTGTCTCCTGTAAATTTAGGACAACTTTCAAAAACATGTCACCGCCCACCTGGTCGCTGTTTATTTATCCAACGGTTCACGTCACAATTCAGCGACATAGGAATTTTGATAGCCAAAAAAAAAAAAAAAACTTGACATTGGATGAAGTCTAATGATAAAATGTTGAATAAATTACGCCACTGCAACCCTCTCCAACATAACGACAGGGCCTCTTTGGTACTCTAATATAATACACCTTATTACTGATGTATAATTAAAACGCCCACTTCGTGTTTGGAACGTTATACTTCTTAGTTCTCAATTCCTGTCCCGTCCAGTTTTCACAAACAATGGTTATGATAGAATGTATTTCCGTGTTTTTGTACCCATGCGCAGACAATCTATTATGGCTGAAGATGCAGATACACAATCTACTTTTTAGAAAATGAAGTAAGTTATTCGTGTAACAAAAACAACGACAAAATTTCTCAGCCAAGAAAGAAACTTACATGCTGAAAAATTCAATGTGTCTTGCATAGAAAGCAAAACACGCACGTTAAACAATGGCCCATAGACTTGATTTGTTTGAAGGTAAAGCAAGAGGCAGGTGTCTCGATAATAAATCCCAAGACAGACCATAGATAAATGATATAATGTCCCGTCTGGTTTATCCCTAGTCTGTGAAGACAGACGCAGTGAAGTCAATGATGCTAGATAAAAGTGAGATACTCCCTTCTTCACGCCTATAAAAAAACAACAACCGTGTACACAGTTTGCGCATTGATCGGAGGGGGGGTGGGGGGGGGGCGCGAAAAGAATGTTTGATATAATGAGAAATTAATGGTGCAGATTTGTTACAGTGCTACTGCGACTAAAAAAAAAGTTTTTCCACAGAGATTGTAGTTACAGCCTACAGCGACTGCAGAACAGTGGACAAAATTCAGAATTTTCCTCTATTGGCTTTCCAAACTATGGCATTATTCATGACTCCCTCGCATTCGCTGCTAGATGGCGATGCGAAATCTGTGAACCCCAAATGTGCTAGCTGTCTCATCTCACTGTATCTAGTATTTCTGGTGAAGTTCACTCTGAATTCCATCTTGTTCGTTGTGCACACTATACAATATTGAATTCCCTGCAAGCTTATCAAAACAGATCTAAGGCCATAAGCTGTAAACTTTCAGTTCCTTTCAAACCCGATCCCCTTCTCACGATCCAACCCCCTCCTTCGATGACTATCACTTGTATGCCTGTCGGGGTAGACATTAGCTGTGTGGAAAACTTTTGATGTGAGGTAAGGTTGATGTACAGGTCATGTCTACCTGTAGCCCACTCCACAGATTTACGCACTTTGTCTTGGCGTGCATCCCCTCCTCCCCCACCTCCCAAGGACAAAAATTATGCATAACCTCCAACTAACTCAGGGATTCTCAAACAGCAGGCACTTGGCTCCCACGGAAGGAATTTCCAATCTAAAGGGAGGAATTTTAGCCTGGGGAGAAACTGAGGAGGAATTTCAGTCACATGACAAGAGGTAAAGTTAGTTTTAGTTTCAGATCTTTTATTCTATAATTATCACTATCAAAGTCTTATGGTAAACAATTCAAAATGGAGGAGGGATAACAGACGCCTCAGAGCCATCGACCTAGCTTAACAATAGTCTCAGCAAAACAACATTGCCCCGGGCACATACTGGTCTCTATATGTCCGAATCATTGCCATACCCGGACTTGAAATTCTGTTCCACCGCAGTACGTCTTACTCAAGAAATCGCGAAACATTGGTTAAAGGGGACATTTTTGTACTGTCTCATCAATAATACTGCACAAAAATGTCAAAAGAAAATGTTTCAATAAGAAGTTTCCGGGACCTGTCGCACTGGGAACCGACACAGTCTACTTAACTACGTGTAGTATTATTTACTTACTACAAGCAGAGAACACTGTTATTTTTATCGCGAATAACAAGATGGGCTTCAATGGTAACGAAAATTGCCATCAGCTTTGTCAAAACGATATAATTTGGAGGTGGGGGCACTGGGCGTTATCTATGAACAGTTTGGTCGAATTTACAATCCAAACGTTAAATTATTGTCAAAATCTTGGCATCTCTCAAGTTTTGATTCTCTTCTTGGGTAACTCGATTTCCAGCTGAGCAAACGCTTTCACGGGGGCTTATCAAACGGTCACGTTATATTTTCCCGCACAGCGTTCTATCACAATGTGACAATGGTCATTCATTTCAAAGGGCTTTCTAAATATCAACGTGACAAAACATGCATGTTCATTTAGTATGGACAAAGCGAGAGCACAGCTCTTCGAAGTTTAGGTTTGCCGAAGAAAATGGAATGTTTAGATATTATGAATTCATATATACTTTTGAAAAATCACTTTCAAGACTGTATGATCCATCGGAAATGAATCTGAAAAACTTTTTAACTTAAACAAAATATTTAAACTTTTTCATGCACAGAATCATCACATTTGTTTGAAGTACGATAGCTAAAAATCTCTTTCATTCCAGTAGGTGCAGAGTAAAAGTCATGACATTAACAACAACACCTCTCGTCTAGTACTAAGCACCAGTCCTATTATCCATGTATTCGATAAGAGGCCACACTTGCAGGTTGCCTTTATGTTTTCGGTCTTCAACAAACTTTGCACCAAATACTGCGAAGGATCTCAACATTGTGCATTAGCAGAACAAAATGATACAAATGGACATTCTGAAGAGTCACTTACCTTGGAACAAGTCAGACTGAAACTTATTATGGAAGAAAAAAAATGTATGTAGTTCCCGCTCAAGACGTGACCGCTACAAACAGCCGCCCGTCACGCTGGATGAGAACGCTCGAACTAGTTGGATTTGTTGTCGTTGAGAGGGAGAGAGCTTATTTTTGTGCACCCAGATTCAACAATGTGACCCCTATCCCACAGTCATTCCCAGTTGAGGGTATTCGCCGGGGCGGAAGGGTTTCTACCCTCGTGGATAATCATTTAAGTTTTTAGCAACGCCGCCTCACGAACACGCTTTGAAATATTCTGATAAGTGGTACAACAAAAACAAAAACAATATGAATCAAAATACTCGAAACGACGAGGCCCGTAGTTGGTGCATTTAGGTAAAAGTGTCATGTTTGTTTCTTTATCATTGGGCGAACACATGGACAACATAGGCACGCAATGGAATAGGAAGTAGCTTTTCAGTTTAATTTAAGTTGTTTGTTTTGATCGAAGAACACGACATACCACGCACTTTATCTTCCTCCGTTTAAAAATGTGTGGCTCGATTGACAGGTAAAACAGGATATCCGTGAACAAAGAAAAAAAGAAAGTCGGCAAGATTTCCAACCCTCTCCTCCTCTCTTATTTTTCTAAACTGTACAGATAAAACTATTTAAACAGGCCACTTCCCGCTAGATTTCCCCCAGTGAAAGTTTCATTTAACAAACTCAAAGACGTAAACGTTAGCCATTGACGGCGCAAAGTGGCCGTTGTCGTGCCGACATGCCGTCAAACCCAAATTCAAACTGAATAATTTTTCAACTATCAAGAGACAATCAGTTCCTTGTGTGTTATCAGCTCATATTATCAGCTATAGGTTGTGAAAATATGAATGAAAGACAGATGAAAAGAGAGAAACAAATAAACTGTAAAGATGAAGGTGAGATGGCGAGAGTATGAAAGAGGACAAATAGAAGAGAGACAGACAAGCCATTATAAGAAGAGTAAGAGGAAAATAGACAGGTGGGAAATAGGCACATAATATGTGTGTAGGGACATAAGCAATATAACCTTGTCGGTGCAGGGCTGAGAAGGGGAGAGGGCAGCGTATTTTACCTAGCGGTTCCCAGCCTGTGGTAATTACCTAACTCTGAATTTGTACATAATTTTTTTTAAATACATTTATCTGTTCATTGTTAGTTGTTCATAAACAAATGAAATGGCACTTTTATGTGTTATTACCATTGTTATTTGAACTTTAAATAATAATGCTAGATACAGCAATATAAAACTTCCCATTTGTCGGTTGCCTATGATGGTTGAAGTGTACACTTAAATTACTGAACCAAGCAGTGAGGAGGTATTTTTGCTTTCGAAGGGTTCTGTTGCTAGGGGTAATGTTGGCCACCTCCTGTCTCGAGAGACAATGGATTGTACGCCCTTGGGTCTGCTGTGACTGTATCGCAGACTCTGTAACAGTTGTTGCATTTGAATATCTTCGCATCTGGTTCCGGGATTGCTTCTGCTAACTGCCTCCTGCGTTCTCCTGCCAGGTGGTAAACACTATGAAAAAAAGTTGGGAACCCCTGATTTAACCCAAGAGTCAGTCTAGTCTTTGGTGTTACCCAGCCAGCATACTCAGTAAGGAGGTGTTGGGTGTATGGAGATACTAGGGCGGCCCCAGCTATTGTGAACTGCTTACCCATGACTTTGCCGACCGCTGTGTCACTTAACAAATATGTCTCGCACTGGCCCCTGCCCATTTACGGGTCAGTGGAGAAACACAATAGCTTGCAGATAGGATAATGGTCAGTCCTACAATGTGAAACTGGGGAAAATGACCATTTCACAAGGGACACAGGGCAGGCATCCGAATTTTTTATTTTTTTATCTTTTATCTAAATCAAAGTGTAGATAAAGATTATTCTGTCGGTTTTCGAAACTCTGTTCATTTTAGTTTTCAACCAGTCGGGGTCAAATACCCAATCTATTCAAAAGAATAATAATGATGATAATGATAATGATAAAGATAATAATAACAACGACAAAAACGCCCATACATACGAGCACAAAAATAAATATTTTAGATACAGATGCATTTTAAAGAGATTAATTTTTTTTAAATACATATATGTATATATATATATATTTATTATATCGTCTTTGCACTCAAGGGCATTAATTGCTCATGTCGTCCCCGTTTTCTCGAATTCTCAGTCACAAAAATCCCAGTTTGTTTGATTTTTTGTTTGGACATTGTTGTTTTTTAAATCACAGAAATTGCACGAAAAGGCATCCTAATGTTTACGCAGTCCAAGTCTGAATATCATACTTCTGGGGTTTCCCCCTTCTTCTCCAGCAGCAACAAAAACAACAAGAATGAAATACTGGGGTAAGGGTGACAAATAAACCAGCTCATTTTCCTAACTGGGATTGTACTTTGTGCAAAGACACGCAGGCAGACCAACTTTCATTCAGTGTGATTTATTAGCTTGTAGATCTTATCCTGAAACTAGATAGAAGTCTGCCTCTCACTCATTCATAATACATTCGTTCATGCATAAGCATACAATCTCCAATCCCCCTAACCAATGAAAGACGCCCGCTTGCTGTCTCCGAGGAGGCCTGTGCTCATTGTACACGTTTTTTTTTTTCTTCAGTTTTTCCCAACCGGCAAGTCAACAAACCCCAAAAATAATGCTCTTTGGCAGTGGTTCTCCGATTCCCGAGCTACATTTCTACCCTATTGAAACCAGGTTTCTTCAGTTCGTCCCGATCCCCTATTTTGAATTGTCATCTAATGATTTTTTTTTTTCACCCTTATACTTTGACAGAGCTAATTACTGAAACCACTTGCATAAATTTCTTTTCTTCTAATTGCAATCAAAAAAAAAAAAAAAAGAAATCTTCATTTCAGTAGGTCAGACTACAACGTCTAGATCTATTTGATTTATTGTCCAAAATAAATAATTATGTCGTTGGGAAGGCCAAAAGTTCTTTATTAAGTAAGTTCAACAAACGAATATAAAAAGTGGTTAATAACAGCCTCATTCTTTCCCAGTTTGGAGTTCCTCCTCTGACTGAAATTCCTCCCAATTCCTTCCCTGGCTAATCGTCCTCTCCATATAAATTTAAATTCCTCTCACTGGAGCCAAGTGTCCCCCGCTTGAGAATCACTGCTCTAGGCGAATGTGATTGTCGTCACGATCGTAACATACTTGCCTAAATCAGGTTGTTGTTTTTTTTAAAATGAATCAAACTGTTCACTTCTAATATCGTAGTAGCTGTAACGTTGCTATGGGAGCGTAGTATTTTACATAGAAAACGGTAGCTGAACAACGAACACAACCCAGTATTTTCTCTATTTAACTTTGTCTTCCCCTGACTATAAACTAATATTAATGGTGTTTTAGAAACAGAACAATATATATAACTATTGAACGGTGCAACGTGTCTGTCTGATTGGTGAACATTTCATTTCAAAACATCGAAAAATGGCGTAGGCAATAATATTATGTTATGGTCGTGACGATGTTGTTAAAAGTAGTCTCGAACACAACTTCTTTTGTCAAAGAAAGGATTGCACCCACAAAGCGAGAAGTCTTAAGTTTAGATTAATCACCAGAGCAATTCACCATTAATTTTTAATGTACAATTTTGGTACTCAAAGTAATATAAGCCACTCCATCACCCTTTTCTGAAAAGCGTGATGCACAGCACGTAAGGTGCCTGTTGTTGTTTTTTTTGTCAACGAGGGCAATGGCAAGTGTGTTGGTATAGCCTCTCTGACATGATGTGTATTATCCAAGGCTGTATATTAATCCATATACGCAAGTGCTTAGGGCATCAAGAAATACGAACGAAAAGAGAAGCCGTGCAGGACAGTGAAAATTCCTCCTTCTGAAGGGTGTTGGCAGAAACGATGACAAAGAAAAAAAAAATATGATACTGAAAACATTGGGGTGACCGAGGAAAGCAACTGTTGGTCACCGGTATTACAGTGCTAGCTACTCTCAGTTAGTACTACTTAGGGGACAAGGTGGTCTAGAGGCAGGGTGCTCTCCTCTCATGCCAAGGGTCCCGGGTTCAAAACCCGGCCGGTGCAGGCATGTTGAAAGTTTGGGATTTTTCTCATATTTTCGTGTCCCTCGTTCTATTGGGGGTAGGATCGAGTACCTAGTCTTCTCGGATAAGGACAAAAAAATTCGGAGGGCCCGTGTGCACGTTGCGCACGTTAAAGATACCTTGGCAGTTGGAAATCGTAAAGAACAGGCCGCTGCCCGGGCAAAATTAAATAAAATTCATCCCTACCATTCCCTCCCCCTCCCTCCCTCACCCCCCCCCCACACCCACACCAAAAGAAAAAAACAAAAACCGCCGACCGGCGCTGCACTGTGGCGACGACGCGACATGCTTGCTCCAGCTGTAACTGGGCTGCAATGGCACAAAAGCAAATTTCCCAAATGGGATTAAAGAGTTATACAAATACAAATACAAATTATACAAATTGATATTAAAATTCAGAGCTCCCCCCTGCTCCCCCAGGGCGAGTTAATCCTCCAGACCAAAGGTCGGCAAAATGGGTCGAGCTGACCCCTGGGGGTCGATGTGGCTGTCAAAGGGGTCGATAAATGTCTGTGGGGTCAAAAGGGAGTGTGTGTGTGTGTGGGCGGGGGGGGGGGGGCAATAAAATGAAAGTAATGTTCTTTATCAATTTTCTTTATATTTCATTAAATATTTCTTATCGAGAGGCAGTGATGAAGGAAAAGGGCGAAAGAATAATTATTCTCTTTAAACAGAGAAATTTATTATGGGTAACATTTATTTATTCATTTTTCACGATGGGGGTCATAGTAAGTTTGCCGACCCCTTTTTCTCTGGGTGAATATCTTATGCGCATTTCCACAATCAACCATGGAGGTACTAATAATATTAATAGCTCCATGCAATCAACACAAATCTATTATATATTTCAGTAACTTGCAACCTTTGGCATGACTAACTGACCAAACTATACACTCCTTCAGGCCTTAAATTTGGCAGGAAGCTGGCAATTGAGATAAGGAAGATGATGGATATAATTAAAAGTTGTTTACTTCAAGCATGTACTTTTAAAAAGTGACAATGTTTACTGATATGTAACATCTGTATTTTTGCATGTTTGTTTCGTAATAGATAGTACCGTGCATGTCATAAAAAGTAACCCTATCAAGCGTTCAGTTTGGTGCGTAATGTTGTGGTGCGCATGAGTCCTGAAGCAAGACTGTAGTTTACTACTTTTGTTATTGGGGGCGGGGGGGGGGGGGGGGGGATCGAGTACCTAGTCTTCTCGGATAAGGATGAAAAAAAATCGGAGGGCACGTGTACACGTTGCGCACGTTAAAGATACCATGGCAGTTGGAAATCGAAAAGAGCAGGCTGAACAGGCCGCTGCCTGAGCAAAATCGTATAAAATTCATCCCTACCACTCCCCCGCCCCTCCCCCCTCATCTCCCCCCCCCCCCCAAATAAATAAAAACCACCGACGGGCGCTGTACTGTGGCGACGACGAGCCTGCTCCAGTTGTAACTGGGTACAATGACAGAAAGGCAAATTTCCCTATTGGGATTAAAGTAGTACACGTATACAAATACAAATACAAATGTTTATTTTTAGGTCTTTGTTTTCGGAGGATCTTTGTAATTGGCTTTTACACCCCTCTTTTTCTTGTTTTTTTTATTCCTTTTGTTTCTTTTTGTTGTTGTTGCTGTTGTTGTTGTTGTTGTTGTATTTTGTGTACTTGGTTGATCCCTTGGGTCGGGGTGTTTATGGATTAGTTTTTTTGTTTTTTTTAAAATTTTTCCCTGCGTGCGGCCTTGTTAGTCCTGTTCCTCCCGACTTCCAACTGCCAAGGTATCTTTAACGTGCACAACATGCACACGGACCATCCGAGTTTTGCACCCTTAACCAAGAAGACTAGGTGCTCGATCCCGCCTACCATAGGATCAGGGGCAAGAAATTTCCCCACATTTCCATCATGCCTGCTCCCATATGGAATTGAACCAGGTACGTCCAGCATGAGAGGTGAGTATCTTGCCTCTAGATCAACGTGTCCCGTGAATTGTAGAAGTGGACCAGACACAGTCTTACTCTGTTTTTGCTGTTGATTTCTCGAAGACACTAACTGAAACATAAATTAATCCAGAGCCCCCTTTGGCCAGGTGGCAAGTACTTAGCAAATAGTACAGATGCATAGCTGCTCTATTAAGCAGAAATCTTTTTTTTTTTTAATATATATACCTCACACAACTTACTCAAAAAGAGCGTAGTCAAAATGCAGCAAATAAAAAAAGTTGTAACGTAGCAAAGCCTATTAAGGGGCGTAACAAGGGATGCTTTTAATTTCATATCAACTTTCCGTGGTTATACGACTTTATGGTAACGGTGTCAAAGTAAATTTCAGCACGGAAGTTACAGTAAAAATAGTACAGACTTAAAGCTACAGATCCATGGAGATAATTTACACATTATATTACTGAAAAAATGGAAAAAATTTATTCAAATAAGATGGTTGTTACTAATTTTGATAATTAAGCACAGAAATGTAAGGTTTCAAACAATTTTTGTGATATTTTATCTTGGTGAATAATCGGATCAATTACCGTTACATACAAAATTTCAATATGGCGTAGCCAAACAAAGTGGAAATGATCGGAGTGGGAATCGGCTTCTTTTAGAAAAATTGAACAATTCTGTTCCTTTATCTAGCGTGCGAATTATTTTGATTAAATGCCGACATCTTTATGACATATCCATCATGTCGGAGGAAACGAATGTGTTAAGTTTAACAGACGATGAAGATGATTTCGAGGACGAACCATTGCCCGAATTATCTGGAACATTGTGCAAGTGGACGAACTATCTCCATGGTTGGCAGGACCGTTACATTGTTTTAAAGGACAGTACAATCAGTTATTATAAATCAGAGGATGAAACGGCTTTTGGTTGCAGGGGAGCAGTATCACTTTTGAAAGCAAATGTGACGGTGGGTAATTTTCTTTTATTTGGTCCACATTTTTTGTATTTTTGACCATGGGATCTTTACTGGCTAAAGTTAAATAGGACATGGCAATCACATCATTCACGAATTAAGCGGTGGGCGTGGCGGGAGTCCATTAATATCAGTAAATGTGTTGAATTCTGTAGAATCATAACTGGATTAACATCCAGGAGAAAAAAAGTCTATTTGATGTTCTGACTCCTCTGAGTGTTCATCGCTGAGCTGCACATTTACTGCTGGTTAGAAAATCATCTGTAGAAGAGTAACTCACTCCCAAACTCACACCCTTGTAAGTTGTACTTGTAGTGTCCCTACTGGTGTGAGTCTGTGACTCAGTTCTTTCAAAATTTATCCTCAGAGCATCAGAAATGTGTTTCAAGACCTTAGAATTAATATAATGGTTATTTTTCTTATTTCACATGATTATATTGAGCTTTTTACGAGCTGTGCACAGACCACTGTTCACTGAAATTATTCATTTGGGCAGTTTGTACCTGTAAAGATGCATATCAAGTGGAAAGTAAAGTTTTCTGCAATTAACCTACATGTTTTGTCACGCTCCAAACTTACCTGTGGAGCCATTCTCCGTTGAGACCATGAATGCTGATGTTACAGATGATCTATTCTAATGCCCTTCTATGTCTTAGTGATCACACTTAACTCCTTTTTCAATTTAGGACAAAGACTTGCAAGTTGCAGTCACTTTTCTCTTCCTAAGCCTATATATATCTATCCATTGGTAACCGTAAACTGTCACTAGAACAGTGAACTGGAGCCAGGCTTAACTTATTCAATCAGATTCTTTCATTTTCCATTACTAACCCACCTAAAATTGTCCCAATTTGATATATTCCCCTTGCTTCTAATTTTTCTATCGCAATTACCATTGGTGTCAGACAGAAGAAATAGACATTAAATGAACAAAGTATGAAAAAAAAAAACCACCATAAATTGAGGGAGACAGATTAACCTGCTAAAGACTCATCATGCAAATAACTCAGGTGTTTGATTCTTTGATGTCAATATCATTTACAGCCCCATCAGTTTGATGAATGTCGGTTTGATGTTAGTGTGAATGACAGTGTCTGGTACCTCAGGGCAGCGACACCAGAGGAGAGGCATACTTGGATTGAGGCCATTGAACTTCACAAAGTATGTATTTAATTTAACTATAGATGTTATTCTGCCAGATTTTGCGATCATGAGTGATAATCCTTAATCCTTAATCATTATAAGTGAACAAACATTAAGGATTTTGTGCATTCAAAATTTATATATATATTATAGATGATATATATTAAAATATTGTGAATTGGAATTAGATGACACAGATTTCTAAGTTGCTGTTAATCTGTGTCTTAGTGATCACACTTAGCTTTGAAATTGATGGCTAGAATCTTCAGGAATGGTTGATCAATGTATATTCTGGGAATTCATCACTCAGTCACTGATTGAAATACTGGTTTCACTTTTTATGTCAACTCAGTGAGTTGGCCAAAGATCACAGTGGATATCAAAACTCTATGATATAATACAATGATACAGCACTGTTGAAGAGAATGAGAGATTGCAGTTCACACATGTATCAAGAGTGTAATGTTGACTATATTTGCTGAATTTCAATTTTTAACTATGTTCCAATTTTGGGGGGGATTTTAAACTCTTCATATTTGGCTTGCATTACACAGTTTGCCTACATTAATTTTCAGCTCCTGTGAAAGATAAAAAGATGGTTTATTCTTCCTATTAAATAATTGATATTTTTAGTTTACTTTCAAAAACCTTCTATACAATAGTACACCTTGGACAGAATGTAGGAAATTAGAATTGATTGCAAAAGTCCCAAGTAAAATTAAAGGTCTACTTGATTAAAGCACACTGTATTATTCGGGCATTCAGAAGCAGCCCATTTGATGCAGTGTGTGATGTTTGGATCATAGAAAGTCTCAACTGTTCTGAGTGTCAAAGACTGAAACAATAAATTAAAATCACTGCTGTCTAGTTTTATCTCGACAGATGGCATATTTTGTATTTGTATTTGTATAACTCTTTAATCCCATGTGGGAAATTTGCCTTTGTGCCATTGCAGCCCAGTTATAACTGGAGCAGGCACGTCGTCACCACAGTGCAGTGCTGGTCGGCGTTTTTTTTTTTTTTTGGTGGGGGGGGGGGGAGGGACTGGATTTTAAGCTCCCTACAGTTTTACTACTGTCCATAGTTTTACACCAGTTTGCTTGGATTGTTTTCATTTTCACACCCTTTTTTACCAGATATTTTTCATTTTCTGATTTTCTGACATATATAATGGTATGTTCAGACGACACAAATCTGTTTTATAAAAATTGAAAGGTTACCCAGAAGGGAGAAGTGAACATGAGTTAATGAACAGCCTAGGGGTCTTTTCCCCGCGAAAAGGATCTTGCATCAAATAATATTCGGAATGTTTTTAAATGATTTCATCAATGTTTCTATAGTTATCCTCTTAAGTAAGGCTTTGTAGAGTTCGGCTTTTATAATCAGATGCTTTTCTCTAAAGCAGTAGTTTGATTTGGTGGTTCTATTATCACAATACTTCCGTGATGTTGAAAACCTCTCCATTTCACATCACTCAGATTTGGATGGTAGCAGTGCCAATGAACTTGTCAACACTACCATAAATTATCATGTCGTGTTGCTTGATTCATCTTTATAATTTATCTTGCAGCAGGCTGATTCAAGTTATGGCAGTGAGAACAACTTGCGTCGCCATGGATCAATGCTTTCACTGGCCTCAGGGACCAGTCTTTCCCAAGCATCTACATCATCATTTAAGGTAAAATTTGTTAACTTTTACATTACTAAAACAGGGTTAAATTTTTTCTACACATTCATATTCCCATAGCAATTAAAAGCGTTGATCAAGACACTGAAGGGGGATGGCAGATCTTATTTTCTATTCTTTTCCTTCTCATTGTCAGTCTGATTTTCTTCTCTTTTTTTCACTTTCTTCTAATTTTTTCTCTACTCTCTAAACACTGCACAGTGCTATAATACATAATGTAAACTGAAAATGAAACAGTGGGTCAGTGCATTATATGCGCTTTAGTACATTCTACAAAATCTATGGGGGGGGGGGGGGGGGGGGGTCATGTCCACAGTTCGGGCTTGTCATGGATTAAGAATAAAGCATTTGTATAACAGCTGTAAGTAACAGTTTGTCTGCTTTGACAGAAGAGAAATCAGGTGTGAGGTAATCTGTACTCAGGTGTTACTCCAGTGCAATATACCTGTCAGCCAGGTGGTCATATATCCAGCTTTTTCTCTTGTCACATCTGTCATGTGACATGAGTGAGACATCCCTATTGACCTTTTGGCTTTCAAGGTTGCATACAATGATACATCATCCATCGCAAAGTTTAGAATTTTGAAAGACTCTTTATGTACATGGCTTGAGCACCCAGTTGCAGATCATGTAAATTTTGTTATTTCGGAATGGAGCTGTCAGTGTCTGCTTGTTTTTAAAATAATTATGCAGTCCTGGATTCTTTTTGGCTTGTTAATTATTAGTTTTAGCAGAAATGCTGTTCTTTATTGACTCACAGTGTTTTGTGAAAGGATTTTTCATCATGGGAAATAAAAGTACATTAATTCATAATGGGAATATTATTGCCTCAGACAATTCAGAAGGAAGATTTCATAAGGTAAGTTGTTTTTCCTGCACATGGTTTACTTACCCATTCATGTATTTGTCTTTTCATGTGAAAATTGATGTTAAAAAAAAACAAAAACTCTGAAAGTTGATTCTCTAGCTGTGTTATAGATGTTGAGCATTGTGATGCCAAGGAAGTCTTGACATAAATTAACCTAGAAACCTAGGCTTTTAAGACTAGATTTTAACCAAAGACAGATCTGAGTTTCCTTATGCATGATGTGTCAGATTATGTATGTTCAGCAGTTCATATTTTCAAGGTTTCTCTACAATGGTATATTTCAGCGTGGTCGGGGACTGAAAGAGAAACTTGCGGAGATGGAAACTTTCAGAGACATTCTATGTCGTCAGATTGACACACTGCAAAGTTACTTTGACTCATGTGCATCTGCAGTTACTCATGGGGCTGTTCAGGAATGTAAGCACTTGGGCCTGTTTAATTCATTTTGTTATTTGCTAATATTGTGAATAAAAATGAATCCTAACCTATCAAAAATATATCCATGATTATTTGTATTTATTCATTAAGACATATATATATTAATATTGTATTTTCATGTGCTTGCCTTTTTTTTGTTTTTTGTTTGCTGAACTAATTTGTTAGAAACATTTCTAACCTATATTTGACCATC
This sequence comes from Onchidella celtica, assembly GCA_963931925.1. NCBI lineage: Eukaryota > Metazoa > Mollusca > Gastropoda > Systellommatophora > Onchidiidae > Onchidella > Onchidella celtica. The sequence goes on from OZ007567.1 coordinate 59,821,176, forward strand.
ATACATCAGTAATTCTACAGTAAACAAAGCTCCCCTTTAGAAATGGAATACGGGAAAAATATCAACCATGATAAATGTATTTGAAGTAAATGTCCATATTCCAACCTTGAAGGAAAGCACACATACAGATAATTTGGAAATTGAGGTAAAGAAAACTGAAATTTAAGCTTTTTCAGTGAGACCTATCTCTATGATTCTTTAACATTGAATATATTTTCCTTGAACAGTGATATTCCCAATGGGCTGTGAAATTTGACATTGACATAATATTTTACCAGCAATTTGTTGTGGTTTTGACTTCTGTTGCTGGTAAGGCTGAAAAAATAATCATATAGTATCTGCAAGTATAATGGACTAACACAATGTTTAGATCATTATGTTTTAGACATTTGTTTCGTTGAGTGAACGGACAAACTGTCGGCTTTTTGGAAATTTTTCCTGAAGTAGTCCATGCATCCTACAATTTATCAATGGTGGTAAAAACTTTTAATGTGGAATTCCATCCTTATTGTAGATCATGTAAGGGGGGTGGGAGGGTCAATATGCTTAGGGTGGATGAGATTATCAACACACATGTATGCTTTGTTCATATTTTGAAATAATTTGTGCAATGATCTTCCATTAGTATCAGAACATGATGACTTTGACGATGACCTGGACATACCACACAGTGCCTCAACTCATGATGTCCACTCTCATAAACTGGAGGGACTCAGAGGCAAAGATCTGGGTAAGTTTTCACATTGTACAGTTTTAGTGTGAGTGACACATTATCTTGAGAGTAGGGGACATAGTAGTACATAATGCTTTCACATGTGCATCAGTGGTGCTATGCAATTTAATGACATTATCTGATGAAAAATTAGATAATAGGAAAGAGAGATAATAGTGAAGAGTCAAATAACAACAAAGCATATCATTTACAGTACGATATTCTTCTACCCTTTCATTGCTGGCTATGTAAAATATGAACAGCTTCATGTCTCAAGGACCATAGACAGCATTTTTTTTTTCTGGTGATTTTACACTATAAGCAGGTACTGTTACATTTTCATTCATAATTTTTACCTGATAAGATCTCAGTAAGATATAAACCATTCACGTAAGTATAAAACATCATAGTTTTCATGACACTAGCAATGAACAGGTTAAATTACATTTAGTCAGTGCATGTGATAAAGAATGAGTGGGCAGTCTATGTGTCTAGGGTATTTTGAGCGATCAACAGTGCTGACTTAACAATATTTGTGAAATCTAGCACCGTATCTTTGCACACCCCCTCCAGACTGGTCTTATAATTGAGGTGTAATATTTCTCTCATTATACACGAATGTTTATAAGCAATGAAGGAATACTTTCACGGTCTTTTTTCAGCTTCTATCCTCCAGCAGCACGGTGGTCATGCAGTTGACTTCAAAGGTGAAGCATTCACTTTTAAGGCTACTACAGCGGGGATCGTAGCTACTCTTTCACACTGTATTGAACTTATGGGCCAGCGAGAGGAAGCTTGGAAAAAGAGGATGGACAGGGTATGTTGTCCAGTCACATGGGTTTTACTTGGAATATAACCAACTTGTCAGGTTATAGGTGTCAGTTCTGCCATCTTTAGGGGAAGTGTGGCAGTGAAAAAAATCATCGTTTTGGCAAAAATGTTAGTTTCATGCTTTTGTGGCTTCTCAGCCAGTTATCCATTTCTCTTTCATTTTTGAAAGTTTCAGTTCAAGTAAATAACTATGAATTATTTAAAATCTCAATTTTATACAGTAGGTTATACCAAGGATAGATAAGCAAGATCAACTGGCATGAGAAAACAGGTGCACAAGCAGGAGACGCTATGCACAAAAGCAATAATCCGTCACAGGACCAGGATTGTGAAATGTGGCATGCTTTTGTGGTCTCACATGCTTCCCTTGTGTAGGACTAGGTTAAGAGTTCATTCCTGAGATTTAGTTAATTTAGTCACGCATAAAGATCAATTAACCTTTTGCATTTCTAGTCCAAGATCTCGAAAGGATTTAAGAGTTGACACAGAATGCTTATTTGCTATTTATATTGTTCATTTTTTAGTTTATATCAGTCTCTGACGATTCTATCCTAATTTCATTATTCAGTGTAAATTGCTTAATATTTTTGGTGGTGTTTATGAAATATCATATTCATGAAATGAAGTTGTATTTCCATTTGTGTATAGGAAGTAGAAAGGAGAAAGAGATTTGAAGAAGCATACAAGACTTTGCAGTCTGACAAGACAAAGAAAGTAATAGTTGGAGGACCAGATTATGAGGTAAGAAAAGACATCCTGACTTGCTACAGAACTGTCTGAACAACTGTTAGAATCGATTCCAAGTCTCCTTTAGGGAGTGTAAAAACTGGTGACTGTTAAGTTTGGATGAATTCTGTGGACTAATTCATACAGAGTTGAAATTTGTGTACATATTGTGGTTAGGTATTAATAAAGTGATTACCACTGTCTATGATCTATCTGTATATGATTTATACCATAAAATTTAGATTTGTGAAGTGCTTAGTGTAATGTTTTATATAGAAATACATGAAAAAACCCTGTATTATGAAGAGGCTAAACAGCTACAGAACGGATCTTTCTGAAATTTATCATAAAGAAGTGAAAAATGAATTGAGACCAAATATTGTTTTACAGCATTCAAAATTCATGGTGTGTGCTGAATCGTGCCATGTAGCTGCGGAATTACTGTCTTTGCATTTTACTCTGCTTTCCAACTCCATTTTTCACACTACTAAATCATTTAATCCATGTCTATATGAATGGGTGGCATTCTAGTAAAATATGAAATGATAAAAGAATGCAAAATAAGGCTTTAAAATTTATTACATTATATGTTCAAGTCATGTTTTCATTCATAGATTCAGTCTTTAGTGAAAGTTTAAGTGCAGTGATTTGGTAGTATAAATTTGCTATATTAGATTAGTATTGTTATTATTATTTTGCAATAGGTTCTATGTTCATTAGAAAACTGGGGCTTGACTGCATTTTTGTTTTTTCATTCTAGGAGGGACCTCATTGCCTAATACCCGAAGATGAGTTTTATGATGCAGTAGATGCTACCCTAGACAAACTTGAAAAAGAGGAAGAAAAGGTTGATGGACATGTTAGAAAATTTTATCATTCTTGGAAGATAGACATGTTACCAGGGACTTTTTGTGTCAGATCATCTTCTTAGTCTTTACTTCTCAAGGACTTTCAGTGTTTGTTCAGATCACATCTCACAAATGCCACTCAGTGAATATACAGCAGTGTGTCTGAATGATGTAGATACACTTGCATAGAAAAGCCAGCAACTCAGTTTACGGCTGCTGTCACCTGACTGTAACAGTCACCAAGATCAGGCACCTGACAGAGCTCAGTCAGCTCATATCAGCAACAGTATTGTCTTATTTGTGTTTGAAGATTCTTGGCCACACCACAGATATTTTTTCACAAACATCATTTCCTCCCCTTAGAATGACAAGGTTCTAGCTCTCCTCTGTCAGCTGTTGAGAAATCAAGTATTGAAGTTTCATGTGATCATAGTTTTTAGGACAAAGATTTTTTTCTTTTTAGTTAAACTTGCAAATTACACTTGATACTTTGACTCACAATGGAGAAGGTCCATGAAAGTAGTGCATAGTGTGTAACCAGCCAAAATGTGGAGATAAGTCCTTTTCATTCTAAGGCGATGACTTGTAGTATAATGTCAAAAATTAAAGTTTGCTGTTTATAGCAAACCTTTTTTTTTTTTTTTTTTTCCCCTTCTTTTTTTGAGTTTGTTGCTCAGTTAGCATTTCACAGTGAGTATCTGCAAGGGGTGACAGATGACTTAAGTAAAAATCATAGAAGGGTGCTTTAACCTATAATATAGATACAAAGCTAGACTTGTGAGACATTGTAGGCAAACTCTTCAAGAGAAACAAACTTTTCAGGATTGGTAGAGTTTATCTGTAGGAGCAGCAAATTTAAAAGGAGTGGATGTCAGCCATTTCTTTATGCAGGGCATAGTAAATTTTTTGCTAGCCAGAAGAATCCATTATTATTTTGTTTTTTGTATAGGCTGATGAAATTTATGAGTATTGCTTTAAGTAATTGTTATGCTTATAAAATGAGTATTCTATTTTGTACAACAATTAATAATGTTATCATTCACAATTTATTTTAATGATCAGCCTGGATTGTCCATAGCAGTTATTTTCACTGTAAACCGGCCTTGGTAAGTTGGTATGTAACATTCATGCATTCCTTTTCTGAACAGAAATGGATTGTTGAGTCCCCAAGCAAACCAGACCATGGCATCTCTGTGTCACCTTCACATCATTTCTATAAAGAGGTGAGAAACTGAAGTCTGCAGAATCAGTGCAATACATTGAGTATGACCAAGCATGTGACTGCAAGCAAGCTGTTTATGTGTTAGTGGGACTGAAACTATATAAATCTTACCACATTTCACATGAAATTGAAATTCTTGTATCTATACTAATAAAAGTGAAACTTTACGACAATTGCAGCGCACCTTTCGCTACTCCTCTGTTAATGCTGATTCGGTGGCGCTCAGATTTTACACATCGCTTGGTATAGATTGTTGTCCTGTCGCCGGCACAGAAAATAAAAAAAATAATAACTCACAGAACGTTTGTATTAGTTTCTATGTTGCGACACATTGGCGTTCGATCTATTTTTTCGGCAGATGTAATTGAGATTGGTTCCGGTATCAGTATCACACTCACAAATTGCGCATTCAATAACAATATCACAAGCACAAATTGCAGTCGCCGATAGTGCTGAATCGCCTTGACTTGGCCCCTCATATTCCACATTTAATCATAGACACATGCAAATACTCAAATCTAATAATCTACGCTCATTGTAGCTTTAAAAATGCATTTTGTCATCGAAATTTAACCCAAACTTGAACGAATTTTAGACCTAAAGCTTCAAGTTCTATCGGAACGGTGAACGATTACAATACGCAAGCAACTTCCGGTTAGGACTGGTATTATAATATTTCTTTTCCATTAACACATGACGTTATCACTTCCTGCGATGTGTTCACCAACAAACTAACCCGTGTGCAAATCATAGCCATTTGACGGGATGTGCAGGATATCAACGCGCAAAGGGAGAGCAGTAAGACTTATCTAAAAACAAACAAAAATAAAATAAAGCTAAAGGAACAGGCAAAATGAAGCAGGTCCATAATAATCACCCAGAACTGAAACTAATAAATTGATTTATCCCGGGCAGGGCCAGGCAACTCGGCTAGTGTGTATATACATTTCCTCTTCACTGGTATCAAATCATATAAGTTAGAAATATTTACAGACCTTCCAACTGTATTTACAGACTTTCCTCATGTATTTAAGGTGTCAGAGGGAACTATTATTTTTGCACAAATGAAATCCCTGCCATGTTTGAGGATGAAGGCCAGACCAGTAAGAATGGAAGACAGTGATGACAAAATGCACGTTATGCTGTAATATGCGTCGAGTACATTCTGTGACCTTTGAAGTGTTTTGTATTTTGTGTTTCTCCTGCCCATTGAAATCAATGCTTTCCAAGGGCATGGGTTGAGATGTTCCTTATGGAAGTGATTGTTTAGTTGGCAGGTCTACATTTACTTTGTTCAATAGAGAAACAAGAACTAATCCTTTTCAATTGAGCCTTGATTTGCCAATCTGTTTCATTCTGTTAGATTAACCAGGTTGTGAGCAACCACTTGAGGCGTTTGTTGACTGAACCAGAAGAAGAAAAAGATGACTGGGTTTGTATTGTGGACCAAGGTGACCTGAAGGTGTTTAAAAGAGAGCTGGAAGAAAATGGCATTCCTATAGATCCTATGAAAGCTGTATGCACTGTAAAGGTGAGGACTTTGAGCAGTTTCAGCAAGCTCTTGTACTTAATGAGGCACAGTGTGCATATTGAGGATTATCCTTTTTTATAAAGGAAGTAAGGCCTCCAGTGTAATCACGAAAGGCTTTTTAACCGCGGAGCCTTAAATTCTACAAAGTATCATTTTACGCCTAGGAAGATGTAAAGGTGTACGTGGACATATGTGAGTGTGCATGGGAAAACCCGGCATAAGTCGGCAAAGCTGATTTTGAGAAAAACGACTTTGAAGTGAAAATATGGGTCCGACACAAACTTCCAACTTGGTTGTTGTTTAGGGGACCGTGGCATATTACAGGGTAAAATGTAGACGACCAGTGAACACTACTCACTATGATCACTATAACGGCTTTGTAATGAGACTACGGTCTCCTAACAAGATCCAAAAACTTCCGACTTGGCTGTTGCTAGGGGACCGTGGCATGTTACAGAGTAAACTGTAGATGAGCAGTGAACACTACTCACTATGATCTCTATAACTGCTTAGTTATTAGACTACGGTCTCCCTAACAGCAGTGACTCCAATATTCCTTGGTCAATTAGCTATTGCCACTTATAGGATTAAATGCCGTTTTCTCAAAATCTTGTTTTAGGGGGGTCACTGACTTCAATTTATCAGAAATGTCTTGTCTTTTATTATATGTACAGAACTCAAAATCTCATGTTGCCTATTTATGCCGGTTTTTCCCATGCACACTCACATATTTTAAAATAATAATAATAATAATAATAATGTATAGCATTTATATAGCGCATATCCATTTAAAATGCTCTATGCGCTTTACAGAAACAACATGTCAACCACAGAGCAGAATGGAGCTGCCGGCGAAGCGCTCAACACACTGCACTGCTTCTTTCTCTCTCCCTGTCTCGCTCACTCTCTCTCTCTCTATCTCAGAGCAAATTGTAACGCAGCCTGTTAGGCGCAGTTCACAACTCACAACAGTTCACAACTCACAGCAGTTCACAACTCACATCAGTTCACACAACACACAACTCAAATAATATTTGAATATTTATTAATAACAATATATATTTAATAATGAATAATAAATTCTGGCGGGGGGGGGGGGGGGGGTGATATGGATAACTTTTAATCTATTAATTTCAATTTTTAATTTTGCCCGGGCAGCGGCCTTTCGGCCTGCTCTTTACGATTTCCAACTGCCAAGGTATCTTTAACGTGCGCAACGTGCACACGGGCCCTCCGAATTTTTTCGTCCTTATGCGAGAAGACTAGGTACTCGATCCTACCCCCCAATAGGACCAGGGACTTGAAAATACGAGAAAAATCCAATTTCCAACATGCCTGCACTGCCCGGGTTTAGAACCCGGGACCCTTGGCATGAGCTACATTTTTAATACTTTCATTGATTTTGAGCCACAACTGAGCTGAACAGAAGAAATTGTCATGACATATTGAGCCACAGACAAAAAGACGCATTTTCTCCAAGTCGATTTAAAAAGCATCACAAGAAATTTCATTTTACACACTAGTGATCGAAACACAACTTTGACAATCACATCTGTGCATTCCACGTGTCAGTGGGCCAACTAGTACAATTAAATCTTGTTTGATATATGTGATATACAATTTATAATATGCAGGACAAAATGCAGTACAAATACGAAAGTGTTATCTAGTCTTCATTCTCAAAGACTGACAACAGATTAAAATGACATTTCTTCAGTCATGTCATGGGCTAAGATATTATTTCAGATGTACAGGGTGGGCAAATTAAAAATTTGCTTTAAATGTTCACCTCATTTAGTTCAAATATAATTGTTGTACACCTAGTTAAAAAGAAAGTGTATTATTTAAGATAATACTATGTTGAAGTAATTTTTGGCCTACCCTGTATGACCGGCAGATTTAACATTCCTCACTCACATCATTTTTTTCTTTCTTTCTTAATCTTGAAGGGTATCACCGGCCATGAAGTTTGTCATTATTTCTGGGCGTTTGACACCAGAATGGAATGGGAAGGTATGGTCCTCAAGTTTTGATTTCAACTTCCTCCTATGTTGTCACCTGTCTCCAGTCAAAATTTTGTTTATCAAGTCCAAAATATAGCTTAAATGAGACCTTTAACAGAAAATATTAATTCTGTGTACATATTGGGAAGTGCCCTCTGTTACGAGGCTCCTAAATGTTACGAATTTGGGGGGAATCCGTCTACTTAAGGTTTCGACTGCATTTAAATCGAGAGGTACTTAATATCAGGCTGCAATAAAACAAATAAAGAATGGAAAATCCCCTGGATTAGACAACATACCAGGTGAACTCCTGAAACATACCAGCGAATCAGGAATAAAAGCACTCCACCAAATGATATGCAAAATTTGGCAGACAAATGAATGGCCAACAGACTGGAAGCTACAAGAATTCGTCATGCTATACAAAAGCGGCAATGTCAAAGACTGTGGAAATTATAGAACCATCGCCCTCATCAGTCACACCAGCAAAATCCTGCTCATCATCATACTCAACAGAATGAAATCTAAGGTAGAAGAGGAACTATCAGAATGTCAAGCTGGTTACAGAACCAACAGAGGAACCGCTGACATGCTCTTCATACTACAAATAATGATTGAACAGATAAGAAGCAATGGAAACGAAGCCTTCATCACGTTCATAGACTACAGCAAAGCGTTCGACAGCGTTAGGCACCATCACCTGTTCGATATAATGATTAAGATGGGATTCCCGAAACACCTTGTGACCCTCATCGCTGCACTATACCACGAACAAAAGGCAACGATTAGATGGAACAATGAGAACTGTCCATATTTCAACATCGAGAAAGGAGTCAGACAGGGTTGCATACTTTCACCTCATCTTTTCAATATTTATACTGAGCAGATCATGAGAAACGCAGACATAGAAGATATGGGAATAAAGATCGGAGGCCGAAACATCACAAACCTTCGCTACGCTGATGACACAGCTCTTATGTCAGATAACATCACCAGCATGAAAAGAGTGTTGCACAGAGTGGATGAAGCGGGCAAGACAGCAGGCCTACACCTAAATGCTAAGAAAACCAAAGTCATGCATACTGGAACAGGGCACCATGAACACCAGGAGATACTAGTAAACAAAACAGCACTAGAAAAAGTGACTGATTTCAAATACCTAGGATCACATAAATCGCAAGATGGAAGCTGCTCAAAGGACATAAAAACAAGGATAGGAATGGCAAAACACAAAATGGTTCAACTAAACAACATTTGGAAGGATAGAGGCACACCAACGGACCTCAAAGTGAACATACTTAAGTGCTTGATCTGGCCAGTCCTACTATATGGTTGTGAAGCCTGGACACTCAAAAAGGCAGACATAACAAGATTGGAGGCAGCTGAAATGTGGCTTTACAGAAGGCTACTCAGAATAAGTTGGACAGAAAGGAGAACAAATACAAGCATCTTAGAACAGCTTGGCACCACCAGAAGAATAACACCTGAAATAAATAAAAGAAGACTTGCATACATCGGCCACGCGGCCCGAAACAAAAGCACGGCCCTTATGATATCAATCCTTCAAGGAAAGACAGAAACAAAGAGAAAACAAGGAAGACCACCCATTACATATCACGATAACATCAAGAAAGTCAGCCAGCTGGAAATAAGTGAACTAACTAGGAAAGCTAAGGACAGGATTGGGTGGAGGAGATTTTGTCGTGACATCCACTGTAGCAGCTAACATCGATGACGATGAAGCCGACAGGTGACAGGTGACTTAATATCTAATCTTTCGTACCATGCCACACACTAAGAACAATCTGAATAAGTTTTGTAAACAGACCTGCAGGGCCACAAATTTAATTACATTAATTACCCTAACAATTTTGTCTAGATCTATTATATAGTAAAGACAACATCAACAGCATCAAATCCAAATTCAATAATACCTCACTAGAATTCTACTCTAGATTCCTATAATATTATTATACTTCTGACTCACTAACAATCTAAGTACTAATTATATATATCTCAGATCTGGTCTGCCTACTATATATCAATCAATACACTACTATGGTCTCTGGCGACAATGTCATCTCAGCCATTTGTGCCTAACGCGTATAATAATCGAGCCCGTCAATACAAACTGACGTAGTTAAGTCTAGAGATCTACTCTAGGGTGGGCTGGCAATGCCCAGCCTCATCCAGACAAATCAATCACAATTCACAGATGTGTATGCCATACATTCATACTAGTTGCAAGTCTATATATATCTTTATCTTGCATTCTTGGGTAGCACTCCTAGTATATGCGGCAATCCTGTCCTACTGGATAACTTATGTTCAGCTCCTCGTTCATGGTTGAGCCATCAATAGACAAACACTTACGATTATTCCCTGGTGTTAGAGACCAGGGAACGATGGACAATAGCGGTGGGCATATCTCATTCAGGCATATGGATTCATCTCAAATGTCTACAGTGGACTAGACATGAGTCGTACAACTTTATGATTCTTCAGGCAGAATCGTGCCGACGCCTGCACAGATTGGAGTTTTCTGTATGGAGTGCAGGATATATGTCTGGGCTGACTTTTATACTGTCTAGCCACCTGCAACTACCGTCCAAATCCCTAGATTTCATTGGTGCATCCATGCGAGCTCATCTCGCAGTATTAATATATTCTATGTGGGAGTCGGTCACGGCCTCGCATTAAAACAGACAAGGTCAATTTAAAATGTCAAAACAACTACTGAAATCTTTAAACCCTCGTGCTTTCTACATTTTATGCACGAATTTCTGAACGCGACTAAGCGTCTTAAACTATCTATCCTTATTCGCCCCTTCTCTTCCCTTCTAAGTGTTCATCAAAATCACGGGGTCGAGAACGGCTCTGTCACTCCTAGCTATACATTTATTCTATCTCGCCCCACTTTCTTTCCATCTCTAAAACAAAAGTGTTTCAAACAAACTGGTTCACGAGAACAGCTCAAGGACAAATTACACTGCTTAGAATTTAACAAGTCGTGAAAATTTATTCACTGAACGTCGTGACCTAGCACGGCATTTAGAAGACATTGTGTTCGTGACACCCTCTTCAGGATGGATGTCTGCCATGTTAAGATTTTTATCTACTTCTGGCCTGCCCTGCACCTGTGACATAGGCCTGTGAAATACGCAAGCTAGGTCCATGCCTATCAAGTGGTTTGTCCATTTTGAGTCCCGTGAAGATTTTCCAGATCTCACTTTAGTTGGATTCATTAGCTACTGAATGTTCATGTCAGTGCATGCAGTGAATCTTTGGAGAGAAAACAAAGGATGCAATATAATAATTCATAAAGCACAGAGTGCATGAACCTCATATACCATTGGATTGTGTCATACAGTTGGTGCCATGAGACTGGAAAGCAGTGGATGTAAATGTCTAACATTTATTGCCCAACATAATAATTCTGAACAATACTTTAATGTCATCAGATCAGATTCAGTCTTATCTGCCCTGACGAGCCCAAGGAACAGAATGCCCTATTCAATGTGAAATAAAATCACTTCACTTATTTCAGACTTTCGTATAAAAATTTGGATATCTTGGGTGCCTGGCTTGTTTCATATGATTATTGAAAATGTATCTCAATTGAAATAAACAGTGGATCACAGAATACAGTGCATCCTGTAAAGTTACTTAATTTCATTAATTTTTTTGTACTTTGTTTCTTGTTTTCAGCAACATTGGATCACAGTCGTGTAATCGAGTGGTTATCTGATGACACATTTATTAGCAACAATGTCATTAAGCGAGTTTGGCCAGCATCTCAGAGGGATGCATGCTTCTGGTCACATATGAGACATATGTCCAAGAAGAACGATGAGGGCCCTGACAGTTGGATTGTCGTAAATTATTCCTGTGAACATCCAGATTGCCCGGTAAGTGGGAGAGCCATGGTTTGTGTCATTTTTTGGAATGGACATCTGTTTTACAGAAGGGATTCTGTGGGTTTCACTCAATGCCTAAAGCTCTGTGTACTATTCTTGAAATTGTCATACAATACAGGAAAAAGGGATATTGACCGAGAGTGATATCTTGCTGCCTCACCTACTTTACTTATCTGTATCAGCAAGATTTTCCAGGCATGCATTAGGATAGTGGCATTGAGTCTGCATTTTTAATGTATCTGAGACATTGCAAAATTTGCTTCTTTTTTTATGCCTGGCATGTAGGAAGTTAATGTATGTGACAATAATTTTGATCTTTAGGTATTCACTAACATTGATATTGCTTCATTTGAAAAGAGTAAAATGAGAAATCAGTGTCAGCAGTGGTTTTGTCTCGAAAAAGAAAAACTTGAAATATGTGAGTGTGCATGAGAAAACCCACAATGTCGAAAACATGACATTTTGAGTTCTGTACATATAATAAAAGACAAGACATTCCTGATAAATTGAAGTCAGTGACCCCCCTAAAACAAGATTTTGAGAAAACAGCATTTAATCCTAAAAGTGGCAATAGCTAATTGACCCATTAATATTGGAGTGATTGCTGTTCGGAGACCGTAGTCTAATAACTAAGCCGGTATAGGGATCATAGTGAGTAGTGTTCACTGCTCATCTACAGTTTACCCTGTAACATGCCACGGTCCCCTAAACAACAGCCAAGTTTGAAGTTTTTGGATCTTGTTAGGAGACCGTAGTCTAATTACAAAGCCTTTATAGAGATCATAGTGAGTAGTGTTCACTGCTCATCTACAGTTTACCCTGTAACATGCCACGGCCCCCTAACCAACAGCCAAGTTGGAAGTTTGTGTCGGACCCATATTTTCACTTCAAAGCCGTTTTTCTCAAAATCAGCTCTTTCAACATATTTTGGGTTTTCTCATGCACACTCACATATGTATCTACAGGTGCCTGTGCATACTACAGAAGGTACTGGAATGGCCAAGTTTATCATTGTTTATTTTCTATAGTACATGGTCACAAGAAGTTGGAGTGCTTATTTATCATGCAGTTCTATCAACCCATGAAAATCAACACTTGTGCATCTCAGTACAGCCAATTCAAATCTGAACATTGAAAGCTATGGGTTGTATATGTATTGTGTTTGTTGTTTTTTTCTTATTTTTAGCCCAACAAGTATGTGCGCATCACAATGAATGTGGCACTGATTTGTGAAACCATCATTGAACCTCCAGCAGAGGGAAATATCACAAGAAACAATATCACTTGTAAAATAACCTATACAGCAGATGGTAAGACTTTTATTATTGGAGTATCAGTGAATTGTTAAAATGACCCTTGTCATTATTAGTCTCAGTTAAAACTCTTAGCAAGTGACCTTTATAAGCATTCTGTTCCTAAGAATACGCAGGGGTTTTGTAGAGACGGGGAAAAGAAAGTGACTTGTCACAGAAAATCACACTTTTCACAAGGAAGAAGTTGTCAGATCCCATTATATATATATATAGTTTCTTGGTGGGAAGAGAATGAGAATACGGATTTGAAATAGAGGAAACATTTAGTCTGAATTATGTAAATTAGCCCATTTGCAATTCAAAACATAATTGTCAACAACAAAAAGTCAACAATTGAAGCAAGAAAACCAATTTGGAGAAACTTTGCATGCAGTAACTCACATTTTTATGCAGTACTGGCCTTTTTACACTTGCACTTTGTCAGGAAAACCCCATGTAGGCCCCTTTCATCAGAGCTAACTGCAGTAGCATCTAGATCTAGATCAGATTCATCACTTGACGCCATAGTTAAAAAAAAGTCACTAGAGTCTAGATCTAGATCTTGCCTCAGAAAAAATTCTAAAAAAATCACAAAACTCATCTTGGAACAACTCTGTTTGCTTTGTTCGGCCCAGAAAAATTGTGGGAGGAGCTTCCCTTGAAGTAAAAAGTGGTTTAAAAAGTTGAAGCTGGCACACAGATTCCCGAAACAAGACATCCGATATATCGGATCTCACGTATTTCTCGCTATTTAATCCACATCTGATATATTTGATGTCACGTGCTAAAAGGGTTAAAAATTGTTTTTTAATTAGAATGTGCTTATAGTGAAATTCCCAGGCATTTTTTCCTTTGACCTTGCGGGCATGTTTCCCTTTACTGGTGCCTCATTCCACAGTCTGAAGTAGCCAGTGTAGCCAGTTCTCGCAGTTCACTGTTATATTTCAGAAATCTGTCTTTATATATTAGAACTGTTGACATTTTCAGTTTTGAAATGTAATTGTGCAGACATGTGGCTATAGATTTCATGTTAATGGTGAACCTTATTGATGCTTTATTTTGATGTCTTTTCTAGTGAATCCTGGAGGATGGGCTCCAGCCTCAGTCTTGAGAGCCGTGTATAAGAGAGAGTACCCAAAATTCCTGCGACGGTTCACAGGCTTTGTTACAGAGAAAACAAAAGACAAGGCAATCTTATTTTGAGAACCAACAGATCATCATGCTTTACTGAATCTGTAGTCATACAACTAATTTATTATGCAGCTCTGCCTTGTCATTAGACATGGGGCAGAATGTTTACTCTTTGTTATGTTCATGTATTTCTGTTCATGTTACTTGAAAACCTATGTGGCTGTCAAATTTTTATTTGATTTTGAGTGGGAAGGATAATATTGTATTATTACAATTAAAGAAAGGAATGTAAGGAAAACATACTGAAGTGTACTGCTGAAATAATGGAAGTGAGTGATAAACGTAACATCAGTATCTACCTCACCACTGCTGTTAGACAGGTGTGGTATATATCATTTCAAATCCACTGCAGCAGCCGTCTTGGGAAAATACGGGTGAAAACTTGCAAAGTCTGTTCACAATTTCAGCTGGATAACTTCTGCATTCACTTGAGCACTTTTTCTTCCTGTTTGCTGATGTTAAGTGTGGGCCATTTTTATGACTAATTGTGTGTGCGAAATATTTATATGTTCTGACATTGAGAAATGTGAGTAATAGAATTGATCATGATTTATTTTTTTTCTTACAACTTTCTTCCTGCTTATTTGTAACATATGACTTCCATAATGTGGGTTTTCGAACTTATGTTGTCTGTACATGTGGTTTGACATTCTGACATTCTAAAAGGGGAAGGTGGCCAACCTGTATTTGTCTTTCAAGGCAGCCTGTCTAAAATCTTTGACCTTTTATAAATAGAGCTGTTGGTGATCTTGATTTCTTTAACACTTATAGCAGCCTTCGTCTTTAATAAATGTCAAAAAATTGATAACATATTCCTAAAGGTCATTTGTCAATGCGACGCATTTTAATTCTCTTTTGAATTAAATTGTCTGAAAATCGCAACTGAAATTTTGCAAAGGCATTGTTTAGTATTTTGGAGCTTTCAATAAGTTCTGCAAATGCATTAGGGTGTGAAAAACAGCTTTTTGTAATCATTTAAAATGCTAGTTACTCTCTGTATTGCTGTTTGTATGAAAACTGAAATTTTTGGGCCACTCAAGAGAGGCTTAGTGGTGGACAGAATGAAATACAGTGGGGGGCACATGGATCGAACAAGTTATACAGATTACTCATTATGGGAAGGGAGAACATCTGTACGCCAGCTGAGGACATTTTTCAATCATATTTGGAGCCTTGACTTGAAACTAAAAATTGGTACTTGCAATTCTGAAAATATATAATACTTTACCCCTCTTTTCGATATTTCTTTTACCGATGATAATCATTACTGTCTTAATAATTGACGATTAAAATGACTTTAATACCCCTATGTTATGTACTAACTTTATCTTTCATGTAACTCTAAAGGGAGGTTATGCTATTTAATACATGATTCCATGTGTAGGTGTGCATTTACTAGGTAAAGATACGTATCAAATTGCGAAACCTGCTGGGAAAACCCTAATGTGCCATGTGAGAACCCAATTTTATAGCTTTACTTGAAGTGTCCATGTCATTAAGGTCTTGAAGATACAGTCAATGGGGAAAAAAAAAACACACCCTGTTCTAAACTTTAAAAGTCTTTCCCTGACAGTAGTCAGTGCCTTGTCTTAGTTATTGTTCTTACTGACGAGTAAGTTTATAGATAAAAAAAAAAAGGCCTGGTACCATTTAACAAAACACTGAAAGATATTTTCTTAGATCTCTTTCTAATCCATGGGTTCCCAAACTTTATTTCAGTGTTGACCCTCTATGATCTTTTTTTAACGTGTCAACGACCAAGCGGTAAGTGAATGAATAAATGAAATAATACTTCTTTTTTTGTACTTTAAACTTTAGAATAACATACACTCATATAGAACTAGGTGTGAAACAAAGATTTAATCTGTCCGCATAATCACATCCAAATGTAAACTTGAAAGGCAAAATGCAATTTTTTTCATTCTATAACTTTCCACTTCCGAAAGCTTAGTTGACCCCGACCTGTCCCATGGATTTTCCAACTCCCTGGATTGTCATATTGACACCCCCTAAGGATGATAATCGACCAGTTTGGAGACCCCTGCTCTGACCTTAGGAATTGAGTTTGTCAAATGTTAAACCACATGTTGTTTCTTTATTTGGTAGGTTTTTCTTTTTTTTTAACTGTTTGCCCTTGTTTTCCTCTGTAACATTTCTTGTAATGCTGTTACTGTTTAGATGAACTTGCATCTGCTGAGTGTTTTCTGCTCAGTGTTTGAAGAATTTTGTTCATGTTGTCTTGAGAACAATCACTCTTCTACTATAGTATTGATTTGATCAAGTCAGATATAATCCTTGTCTACTGTCTGCCTGATGCAAGGGTGGCGTCATTTGATGTATCTTAACTGCTCCACCGTCCCTTTCAATAGCAATCCTTGATGTTGACCATGGTTGATGTTCTGGGAGTATCTTGTCAAGCATATGTGTTCTAATGGTCTCCGGTGCAGTATTGTTCTTTTCTTCAGCGAGTGAGAGCTTGGAAACAAGAATAATTATGAATATGCTGTGAACGAACGTGAACTATGGAAATAATGCTTAAAGTAAATAACCATGTACAGCTATGTATTTGTGCTAGGCAACAACAATAATATTGAATGTTGGTCTGTGTTTTTCATTGGTTATTCTAGAACACTTTCAGATCTCAACAGCTTCAGTAGTCTTTCCCTGGGCAATATTATTCAAGAATAAATTGCGAAAATGCAACTTTGTACACATTTTAGAGGACAATTGAATTATATTAGAAATGAGACATCAATGAAAGGAATTTCATAGAAGAATGAAGGCAGTACTTTTTATCTCTTTAAACCAACAAAACAAGTGTCATCTCTCTCATGTATAGTGATATTAAATGTAGTTTTAACTATATGATTTTTTCCGAACTGCAGAACTTATGGTAAGATCTTCATGTGCCATTGTGAGAACCAATTTTGTAGCTATGGTTGAAGTGTCCTTTCCATTGAGGTTTTGAAGATTGATCAGTTGAAATTGAATTATAGGGTTTTTAAAAAAAAGCCATGAGGGGGAAAAATTATTCATAATTATCAATCTGTGGCCTTCAAATAACATGGCCAAACATGGTACAAACAGTAAGATTGGCTGGTACAAAACGGTCACTTCATAAACTTCTGAAATTATCATTGGGCAAGACTGAACCAACCAAATAAAGAAGATAACAACCACTTGAATCACTAGTTTTATGAAAGGACCTGGAAAAATTAAACAAAGGCAATAAGACAGTTCTGACCAGCTGAAAGATCAAGCTTTCAATAGATGACACTTTGCAGTGGGTTACATTTCATTTGCAGTATTTGTACACAGTTGAAATGTACTAAACCTGAAGCAGTTTGATTGGTTTCTTAACAGATGCAATTAGTGGACTTGGAAGGGCAGATGTAAATTGACCAAATACATCAACTTCCAGTATTACCTTTATGATCTGCTGGCGCTCATGTATTGTTCTGTATCCTGTCATGTGCAAAAAATATATGAGATTGGCCAGTTTCAATTGCCATGTTCTGTAATGGCTAGGATAACAATATTGGCAAAGAGTCTTGTGGATTCTTGTCTACTTGAATGTATTTTTAAAAATATTTTTGTATCATGTACTTTATTCATTCCATTTGAAACACTACATGTTTTAATATTTTTGCATTGAAAGTCAAACACAAATGACCTGACAGTCACAGAAAAGTCATTTAAATGCCAGGTCCATGAAAGGTTATAGTAAGTATTACCAACCCCCTGACAAAAATAATGTAAAAAAATCCTAAATCAAGTGAGGACCTGATATTTACTTGTTAGTTGTTGTGAGAATTTACATAGTGACTATATCAACTTCTTCTTTTTGCCAAATTTTGACTTGACTGTATCAGATGTTTTGTGGCCATAAATGTAAAGAATCAACGATTTCTTAAGCTTGTTCAAAATTTTGAAATGAGTTTTTTTTTTATGGTGTATCCCAGAAAGTCCATCATGTACATGACAAAAGATGTAAAATTTAGTTTGAAATAAAAGTGAGATGTATTTGTTTCTTTATAATAATGATCCTTGAATTTCCATTTTTATTTTTTTGGTATGTGTTCCATTGAGATATATTATCTGTAAGATGTACACTTGTTAACAGGCTGGAAATAAATGTTTCTTTAACATGTAAGCTGTTCTTTTGCATGGATCATACTAAACATGATATAACCATCACATGCTGTTGATGTAACTCTTTCCTCTGTGTTCTAAACCAATTTGTTTCATGTCTACTTGGTGCCTTTCAGTGTTCTTTAAGTGTCAGTTTTTGATCTTTGTGTAAATGAAATGTGTTACCAGACTCTTCTGCTTGTGCCCTGGAAGTTAACCCTTTGGACCCTGACCCCCTGACCCTTCAACCACCCCTGTATCTGGTCCCCGTAAGGAAAAAAAATGTCAAATTACATATATGAAGGAATCATGCTGTAAAGTGGCTGTTAAAATTTTAGAAGTCCACTTAAAATGACTCTCAAATGACTAACTGTACTTTTAACCTTTATTTTCTCCAATATTCTACCTTTTCATGCCATTCTGCATAACATATGAGGCAGTTCCTCAGATCCTGAAATATTGGTACTATGGTGCATAGGCATTTACTGGACTTCCCAATATTTCAGGATAACAGGTTCAAAGGGTTAAGTTTTGCAACTGAACTTGAATCTAATATTTAGTTTAAAAAAAAGAGTAAGCAATATCCTATTTCTCAGAGTAGTAGTTTTTTTGTCTCTTGTAGAGTAGTTTTGTTTGTATCAGAGTGCAATGCTATGGCAAATTGAAACAAAACAAGATGATATCTTTCTGTTGAAAGGATTTACTTGAATTTTGCAGGGGAAAGTTCAAGCATTTAAAATGTTACTTTGGAATTTTTTGTAGTAGCTCAGATATTCAAAAAATCAAATTTTTATAGCTATTCAACTGCATTCAGATCTGCGTCAAGTGATCTTAGTCATAGATTCTTAAGCCGAAACAGAAATGATTAGTAAACTTTCAAAAATTGTGCTAAAATAAAAGTCTTTTGCTTCTCCAAAGCCAATTATTACAATTGTAGGGAAACAGTAGACGATTTTATCAAGCTCTTCTCTTTTTTTTTTCTTTTTTGAAAGTTGATTAATCTTGGAATTTTTCATCTCTGTTGTGGTTGGAATTTTTCAATTCCACTGGTTTTGACCACAAGCCTTGAGGCACTGTTGTGGAATGTGACTAATGTTTCAAAACTAGTCTGTTAGTTTAGTTCACATGTTAAATTGTTTTATTGGATAATTTGAATTACTGTGATTAAAATTCTAGAATCCTTGCTTGAAACTTAATGCAGATTATTGTGAGTTTTTGAAAATTCATTGATAATGAAATGGCAAGATTTGTGAAGGCATGGCATTTCGAGCTGGTATTCAGCTCATTAAATTGGAGGAAAGTTGAAGGAATGGATGCTGCTTTGAAAAGGCAAATATTCACAAATATTCATCTACAGCAATTTGACACAGTTGTCGTTTATCTCGCAGTCCTAACCTACATGAGCAATTTGAAGACAAAATGAGCATAATTAGATTTGAGGGATTTGCAAAAGTCAGGGTTCCTGTGCAGCTTTGGAATTTCAAGGAGCCCTGGAAAAACCCCAGCATTCAAAAATTTGAGAAAAGCCCTGGAATAGCCTTGGAATTCTCTTGGTGTCTTTAAAAAAAAAAAAAAAAGAAAGGTAAAGTGAAAATAAAACAAATCTGAACTAAAATAAATAAATTAAAAATACTTTCCCTCTCATTTTCATGCATCCAGGTTTTCCTGGAAGTTAATATTTTAGCCCTGAAAGTCCTGGAAAAACGTTTTCAAAGAGGTGCAGGAACCCCGAGTAGTCTGTCACCCAAAGTGTTATTGAATTCCTTAGCAGTGATGCAAAGTTTTGTTTTGGACAACTTTTATGAGAAATGAGTGCACTGCAAAAATTGTTGGAGTTCAATTTATAAGGTAACCCCTGCTGATAGGTCAGCCTCACTGTGATATGTAGGTTTTATAAAGATAGATATATAAAGTAAATAAATTAAAAACTAGGCTTATGAAAACATGATATCGAAAAGGGAATTGGACCCATAGGCTTTCTTATTTTTATTTTACTCGATGTGTCATTGAACATTCAGGGTAAATATTTGAAGAGCATACAATTGCACCATTTTTCTAGTTTGATTCTTGGATTCCTTTTAAGAAAAAGTGACCCTTACAAAGGGTAAATATTTATTTGTGTGTACATTCTCATTCCTGTTCCACATTGGTCATTAAAGAGAGAAAGCTTTTTGGCGTGAAAAAGAATTCAGTTCGTTTAGTTCTCAGGGATGTCAAAAAATAAGTAGGCAGCAAGTAGCTGAACAGAAATGAAAATATTATGAAGAAAAATGCAAAAGAAAATTGAAACAAAACTACACCCATTCGCAAAATACGATTAACCTCGTGAAACAAGACAGTGGAAATAGATTTCAAAATGCTTGACCTGTGATGCGAGGAAATTAAAGATTGGCAAAATTAAATATTTATAAGCAACAAGGAGATTAGAATTTCATGTGCAATGATATTTGTATTTCATGTAAATTTGCATCATTGTGGAAAAAATATATACCTGTGTCAGATGTGATATATATTGATGTGTTTTGTTTGCTCAAAATCCAATATCTATATGTCACTTAGAACAATTTTGGAACTCATACTAATATTTTCTAATTGAACTATGAATTGTTGAAATTTGCATCTATTTTTGTCTGCTACTTTTTGGGCTGATTTGGCCTTGTGTCCCAAGGGTTGGGGGAGTGGAGAGTGTGTTAAAGTTGAGACAAGTGGAATTACTAAAGGTCTTCTAGTTAAAGAAAATTGCTTGTCATAATTAGAAGCCAAGTGTTCCTGCTGAGGCTATGCCTGGAGAAACTGGTGCCTTTCACTATTTCTTGGCATTTGGAAAGGCTAATTCTCTTTATAGCTTTGTTTTCGTAGGGGGCTATCCATAAACTATGTACGTTCGAGTTTGGTGATTTTTTTTTTTAACCCCTTTGACCCCTCACTTTTCATAAGTTTGGCTTCAGCTCCCTCCCTCCCCTCTTCCATTGGAATGGTGATTGACCATGATAAGGCCATGATGTTTTATACTTTAAGTGACATTTTTCAGTGGCTATTTCATTAGCTACATAGCTTATTTGATTTGTTATATAATCCTACAACTTTATTGTTGAAAGGAAGTAACTAAAATCAAACTTGTTAATTCATTAATATGATTGAACAAGGTAACAATTATACTTCCCAGAAGCCCCCACTCCCCCTATGTATGCTTTTCATTTGCAGGGCTCAACACCCCCCGAGCATACATACTTTATGGATAGTCCAATTCCCTCCATTACTTTGCTACTGTTGTCCACATATCTCACCTGACAGTCCTAACCAAACTGTTATTGTTTTGCAAAAATTTTAGACATGAAATCCCAAAAAGATTTTAAATTGTTATTCTTTCTATGTACTTTCACATTGAAGAATTAGAAAAAGTGACTTTCCTTGTAACACAATTGTGAACAAGAAGTGCTGTCGGTGAGGGTGAAACATGACATGATATACATAAAATGTAACATTTACAATATGTTGTTCATTTAATCACTATGGATCAACAAATATCAAATTAGAGAAAAACTTCAAAGGAGAAGTGAAGAGGCTCTGTTTGATTCAATTATAATAATTTTTTTTTTCATTCATTTGCTAAAATGTTGCTAATGTGCATTTTAATTCATACATAGACTGTTTGAAGCTCAATGATTGTGTTGTTGATTACTTTAGAAGAATTTATAGAAATATTTAAATATTTTAACAAATTTACCATTTCCAAATGAGTGCCCTTATCATTTACACTACATTGATTTGATATCATGCAAAAACTGTCATTTTGTTTGGGTTTTTTTTTTTGGAGGGGAGGGGGGATGCCTGCAAATCCATGCAATCTGCAGCTGTCCTTGCTTGGTGAATATCATATTGTTTCAGATGAATTTTTCACTTTTCATAGCTAATGATTGTTTCAGTTTCTCTTGAATACTCAGCTGATATTGTCTTTAAATATGCTTGACATTAATTTAGAAAAGTGTAAGAAAGCTTGTTTATCGTGAATAACCACCAAGAAGGGGATGAAGGGGATTTTTCTCAAAAGGTTTTACTATAATGGGAAGAGAGAGAAGTATTTTGTTTCGTAGTGAACAAAAAAAAAATTATAATAATGAGGAAGTGCAAGAACCATAAGTCCATCGTGAAATAGAAATTTTAAAACGCAGCCAAGCAGAGTTCTCATACTAAAATACCTTTATGAGTGTTTTTAAGAAGAGAAAACTGCAATCAACACCTTTGAGTACTCACTGTGCTTTTCTGTGAATATTTATTGATAATGGAAAAGACAATATGACTGAACAAATAGATATGCATATCCATTAGTAATTTTATTGTCATTTTCGTTTAATTCTAAATTTTTTAGTTTCTTTTTGATAACCAATGTGACATGCACCTTCACCATCATTAGTCTGTCAGCTTATATTTCGCATATACAATAGGGAAATGAAGAACTTGCAGAATTTTCTGTCAGGGCTGTAAGTGTATGCAGAGCTGCATTCAAGTCAATATTGAATGGCTTTGAAATACTGCAATCTTCTGCATTTATCTCCTGAGCCATTCCAGGGATTGTCAGAATGAGACTTAATCAAGGTTTCTCAGGGTGCCGTTTGAGACAAGTCTTGTTTGTCAGGAAAAGAAACACTTTCAGCAATTACAGGTCTGGAAATAAAGTAGGATGATATTAGATTGTGACAGTATGACAGGGAACACCAAGTGGATAGTTTTTATTCTGTGGGAAATGTTTTACCGCTGTCACTGTGCAGATCTGTGCAGTGTGTTAAAAAATGAGGCGCTCTGGGGAAATGGTCCACAATGCCAGTTTTTTTCAAAATTGAGTCAAGGGAATACTGTGAAAGTACAAACTGTCCTGAAATATTGCACTGTATTTCATGTAAAAATGTTGAAAAATGTCCAAGTTATGGCTGTTTCAAGGTGGCAAGGTAGAAAAAGTCACTTTTTAGAAAAATGCGTTAAAAGTCGATGTAAATTGAAAAGGCCGTTAGATTTGATCAGAAGAAATTAAAAAAAAAAAATATTTATGGGCGGAATGATCAAGGAATCTATTTATGCAAAAAACTGACATAGGACCAGGAAGTCCCTGGCTACCTATTTTTGGCTCTGCCTCAGAAGTGCCAAGCTCGACATGTGGACCATTTTCCTAGAGCACCTCACAAATAAATAATGGCATTTTATTTTTCAAAGCCAAATTGAGGGTTGCTGTGGACCAAAAGCAGAATTTCAGCTAATTTAATTGCCAAACCAATAATGAGGATTCAGAAAAAGATTCACTGTTCTGTTGTAAATCCACATTTTCCGTGAATCGTTGAGATGGGTGCAAAGACATTTATCTCAGACATTCTGGAACTTTGAACCCAAAGAAATGTCTATTACACATTTTAGTTCCTTTGGCTCAGATCAAAATTAATGAACTGGACTTTTCACTCTCTGCATCCTGTGCTTGTACAAGTTTGTCAGTCAACACAATGTTAGCCATTTTGTACATGCCAGTATAGACTGAAGCTCATCAGGTGAAATACCTATAAACTGATTCTTATGAGAGACACTTCATGTACATTTATGTGGGTGCACTATAGTGATTTTTTTGTAAGAGATTGGTGCCTCAGGCTTTGAGGTTATTCCATAAGTCTTTCATATTGTTTTGAAGTGACCAGATTTGCGAATTGCAATCTGAAACCAGAGCTCTAAGGACAGTGTTAGTGCTGTGAAAGAATTTGTCATGGTGAACCATAGTGATGCAGCCTGATGATAGCGTAGCATTTCTTTCATTTGATGTTTCATATTTACTTTCAGATCTGACTCATCCCTTCAGATCTATGCTTTCAATGTTATTTACTACAGATAGAGAAATTACACTTCAGCATGATGGCAGTCGCTGTGTTTTAACCAAAAAAAGAAGGCGAAGTAGAAGTTTCTCAGCTCAATTTAAAACAGGAACACATTTAGAAAATTGTGTTTTACAGTGAAAAATGTGATTGATTTCCACCACAAAATGACCAAAAGCACAACTGACTGCTCAACTGTTTATATATATATGTGTCTGAAATGTAGAATTTCAAGACTTGATTCCTTTATGGGATTGGAGAGTTTCCTGGAGGGGACTAGAAATGCTTATGCTGTATGTCACAAAATAGTTCTGATATCTGCGTCGCCGTAGATATGAAGTTTTCATCCCTCTTTCATGACGCCATTTATAAAAGCTTTTAAGGCTGAAGAAGAAAAAGGAAAAATAATGTTCATTAAGCCCTGATTTCGGCATAAATTAAGTGACGTAAATTAAGTGACGAATTGAAGCAATTGATTGGCACAACAGTGTAACTTATGTTTTTATGTGAAAGCATGGCTAAAGTGTTTCACTTGTGTAGTCAGTTCATCACTGACAAGCAGAATTAGAATTTATATAGTAGACGTTGGCTCATGAGTTTTAAATTTCAGCAGTGGAACTGTTCAGTAAGTACGACATGCATTTAAGTTAATAATAATAATAATAATAATGTAGCATTTATATAGCGCATATCCATTTAAAATGCTCTATGCGCTTTATAGAAACAACATGTCAACCACAGAGCAGAATGGAGCTGCCGGCGAAGCGCTCAACACACTGCACTGCTTCTTTCTCTCTCCCTGTCTCGCTCACTCTCTCTCTCTCTCTATCTCAGAGCAAATTGTAACGCAGCCTGTTAGGCGCAGTTCACAACTCACAACAGTTCACAACTCACAGCAGTTCACACAACTCAAATAATATTTGAATATTTATTAATAACAATATATATTTAATAATGAATAATAAATTCTGGCCGGGGGGGGGGGGGGTGATATGGATAACTTTTAATCTATTAATTTCAATTTTCAATTTTGCCCGGGCAGCGGCCTTTCGGCCTGCCCTTTACAATTTCCAACTGCCAAGGTATCTTTAACGTGCGCAACGTGCACACGGGCCCTCCGAATTTTTTCGTCCTTATCCGAGAAGACTAGGTACTCGATCCTAGCCCGCAATAGGACCAGGGACTTGAAAATATGAGAAAAATCCAATTTCCAACATGCCTGCACTGCCCGGGTTTAGAACCCGGGACCCTTGGCATGAGAGGCGAGCACATTGCCTCTAGACCACCTTGTCCCCAAGTTGCAGTGCAATTATAATTAACAGCTGCATTGAACGTGCTGAATTCAACAGATAATTCACACTCATTCGTATATGACTTATGAGAGGACTTGCATATCATTTCATGATGTTAATTTAACATCTCCATAGGTGAGTGGGGTGAATGGAGTGTATATATGTAGCTTAAGGGGCTGTGCACTGTATAATTAGGTGCTTTTTCAGAGTAGTCTTGGAAACACAATAAATAGCTGAATGTAAGAATGATTATTTAGATGTCAGGATGATAATTATTGTTGAGGACTGAGAGAAATATTCCACAAGTGTTTTTGTTAGGGCGACAATGGACAGCTTCGTTAATCTTATTCCATCCCTGGGAACTCCTATCTGTATGTATATTATATATATATGTGCGTGTGTATGAAGAGTTTGTTGTATTTTTGCTTTATTTAAACAAAACTATTTTTTTAATGATTATTTCGACTGGTGTGTTGGGTTGCTTGAAGCTGTCGCTGTTCTGGACTTTCTTTTCTTCTACTTGACTTTTTTTTCATTATTATTTAGGTCAAACATCTTTGTACAGATAAATTTGTGATAAGATGACTAATAATGTAAACAAAACAAAATAAACATAATTTTCTTTCTTTTTCTCTGAAGCAAACTTTGTTTCATGCTTGAATCCAGTCTCTGTAAACTTGGGAATGTTTTTCTTTCATTCTTCACTTTCGTCCGCTCACTTACGATCACCCAGTCTTTAGATATTTATGTTGATAATGATGGTTTGTGTCTTGCAGTTATTACAAACCAGGACCCAGTGCGGACGCTATGGATGCACGCCATGGAATATATAATCCATTCAATGTGGTGATATTTCACAAGCCTAGAAACGAGTGCATGGCACCTTACCGCACTTGAAATCTGTGGCAAGAACAGATTATTATGGGGAAACTTTCAAGATCAGGGGGTTTTCGGCATGGGAGTTGCAAATAATGAAAATATCTTGGGCTGGCTTTCAAATATTCTCGATTGACCAATTTTTTTTTAACTCAGAAAATCTGTGGGGTCGCAGCTAGGCTTGAAGCAAAGTCAACATATTGCAAAACGCAAAAAAAAAAAAAGTTGTATCAAAAGCCTTGTGCAAGAAATAACATAGAAACAATGAAATATTGGGGTTTATTGTACCGTTTCTGTCTTCTGTATTATTTCTTACGCGAGGTTTTGCTAAGTACCGCTTTCTCTTTTTGCCACATTTTGACATTCTCGTTTGGTATTCTTCCACAGTGTTACGAGAAAAGAAGAAGAGAGAGAGGGGGTGGGGGCATATGTTTTGATCAGTGCCTTATCTGGTTAAGTAGAAAAACAGCACAAAACAGCCTTTTATTTGCCGCAGTTGCGGAACGGACGTGACATATTCTCATCAATTACGTTCAGTAAAATCACTCAGACTGGAAAAAAGGACATATTTTATTCATAGAAAACAAGTGACAAATGAAAGGGGAAACCTTCGAAGAAGTGGGAAAATCAAATAATACAAACTTGAATGGATAGTCAACCAGTCCTATGTACCCCACAGAGAAAGAAAATGCCAATGAACATTAAGAATGATGTTAAAAGTTCGTACGTCCCCCAAGTTTTTTGGGGTTTTTTTTTTGCGCAGGGGGCACGTATTTTAAAGCCTTTTATGACTCCAGAGCTACAGACCTCTGCCCGAAGTGCTTGTAACAACAGCCTTCGTTAATTATGATTAATTACTCTGTCAGATCTTTTTGTTTTCCTCGTTTTTTGGTTGAAAGGGTAGGGGGCAGGGGTAGGGATTTGGTAAGATTTAGGTTTGAAGATAGGAACACAAAACTCTTGGGGTGCATACGTACTTCTTACTTTAAATGTCACATTCATTTCATCAAGTTTTCAAACATGTAGAAACCAAAGCATAAAGGGAAGAAAAAGATGTTGACTTTTACCTATAGAATGCAGATTGTGAATGAATTTTGTTGATATACTGAGTTTCAGGAATGCCTAAGCCCGCCACTGCAAATCATTCCTCCACATCTTATTATAAGATAGAACTTGTGCAATAAAAACCTCCTCAGGCCGCGCCACGAATCCGATGCAATACCATTTAGCACCTTTCCTTTATCATCACCTCTGAGCCATATAGCGCCGCTATTTAAAACGTTTTCAAAAATGTCTAGTACAGCCGATCATTAAAAGACCTTCAGTTGGTTTTCACATGAATGTTACAAGTATTCAGAAGCCCGAAATCTCGGTGTGATTCAAATTTTATACCCGAACAACAAATGAACCAAGCCTCAACCTCAAACCTCTAACAGTTAAAGCAAGTTGTTTATTTTTTTCATTATGTTCTCTGAAAATAGCTGGGTCTTCACTGAAACTGCGAGCTGATTGAACTGTGATGGGGAAGTCCTGGGAGTTTGGCCATTGAAAAGAACAAAGAACCTATGCAGAAAAAACCTTGTCATTTAACCCTCAATGAAAGTGTGAAGGCCATGTCAAGAGTTCATTAACAAAGGCTGAGGCTTTTTAACAAATGAATTATCTTGAACAATTTTTAAAAAAAGAAATGAAATGATGCAATACAAAATTATGCTTACGTGCACGCCCTGTTGAATAACATGCAAAATCAGATTTTATTAATGAGTTCGGACACAAGAAAAAGAAGTAGCGATAAAGGAAAGATGCTGATCAGCACACCGACTTGTCAAAGACAGGCATTACACAAGCTTGTCTATAGATAATTCCCATGCGATTTGTCCGATCCAACATTGACCTGTTGTAGCAAAATACTGGTTGTTCACAAATGGCTTTCAAAATACCTTTACACGGGACACTTGGCCAATTTTTCTTTTTCCTTTTGTTAAAGAAGTAAACGTAAAGGTACACACCAACTTGGTTTTGGTGACATGGATGAAATAGGGTAGTCTTCAACAAAAATCATTATAGCATTCCGACACATGAATGCTCGTTACCTGACCTTATTCTCTAGAAAATGAGTCACATATAGGAAGAGTCTCAAAGTGAGATGATTATTATTATAGTGTGAGGTGGTCTGGGATGAGATATGCCCTTGCCCAATCATCAGATACGCAACATCTTGAAAATAACACAATGTTTCAAATTATTTACATCTGAACATGACTACATCTGAGGTGAACAGGGACAAGGTAGAAAATAAAATGGCGGTTAAAATGTTCCATGTGACTTGCACCCGTATCATGTGATCATAAAAAATATTCACAGCTTCATCGTGGAGATAAATTCAATTATGTTCAGAGGTAATTGAAATCAGAATGATGACACCAAAATGAAAGTAATATCCAATCACTGGATAATAGCAAACATGAAACGAGGTATCAAAGCAAACAGCAACTGTGAATCAGACAAAAGGCTGCATTATAATGTACTTGCGTTAAACCATGGGTTTTCAACAGACTACAGGTTTTGATCTTCTAACAAACTACAGTCGAGCACGGAAAACTCGAATTCTTTGGGGTCGCTTCATTTAGTTCGAGTTTGCCGAATTTCGAGGAATACGTGAAGCATTAATAATGAGGCATTATTGCTGTTTATTCAAGGAAAATAATACAACTGGCACCGTGTGCCACGAATTACTTGTACTTCCCCTAATCCCCCCCTTCCCGTGGCCAGTTGAAAGAGAAGCCAATACATGTAACATATTAAACTGGCGCGCGTGGCGACAGCGGCATGCGACCTTGTGCCCGAACATTTTGTTCTTGTCTTTTCTCTTCTGCAAATGCTTCGGTATGGCAAGGCAAGCCCAACAGTGATAAATAAACTAAGAGGTGAACACAACTCACCATTTTTCTCTGTTCGGTACTCCAGTTCGTACGGCAACGCTTCCTTTCTTTTTACATGTATTTTTTTTTTCTATTGCGGTATGACTATGACTAGTATAAGCGCGGGACCATAGAGCAATTACATGATCATGTAGTACAATGTCATGTACATCTATGCGCGGGACAAACCCAAAAAAAAAAAAAAAAGGTTATTTCCTGTACTGCCCGAATCGGTCGTCTCAGGTATTTTAGTCCCCGTTTTTATCGGTGGAAGGGGGAGAGGGCGACTATACGCGCTGTCCTGCCACCACTAGGTTATGCTACGGCTAACCGAATGAAGTTTCTGGCGTTGGCGTTCGTTTTTTCTTTTTTCTTTTCTACTTCTAGGCTACTGGGATGCTTGGATCTCACTCGCAGCAGGAAAACTGGTTCGACGAATCCGTGTCACGGTTCGAGGTTCGCGTGAAATAACTACTAAGAATATTGAGAAATAAATTCGGGACCTAGATCTCTGTTCGTGGGATCCGTGATTTCGACCTAAGTGTGTTCGAGTTTCGCGTGCTCGACTGTATTGTGACAGAAGGCATTGCCAGCACACACTGAGAACACTTCTGATGAGACATAATTATTCTGTGGTAATTGTAGTTTCGTTCATGGGTTTTACCCACTGAATATCCCAGTTGAAATGACTGATATCTTTCACTCAGAGATAAACACTCCCATATTTTCCCCAACTTTTTCGTTTAGTCTCAGGGTTCACACAGGTCCCTAAAAGTCCTTAAAGACCTTAATTTTCATAAAAGAAAAAATAAGTACTCAAAAAGTCCTTAAATTCTGAAACTGATGCCAAAGTCCTTAAAAAGTCCTTAAAATTTGTGTTTCAGATGAAACATTTGAGATTCAAATCTTCCAGTTGCACACTGGATAATTGGTACTTTGAAATAACTGAACTTTTCCGAGTGAATTTACTATGTTTGAACTCTGGATACAGAAAAATTTCGTTTCGATGAGTGCTGCACATGTTGTAATATTTCTTGGTCACAGGCAACAGGTCTTTAATTTGTTTACATGTGAATCCTTAGGAAGTCCTTAAAAAGTCCTCAAAATTAGTTTTCAAGGCTTTGTATGAACCCTGAGTCTATTTGCCCTCTTTCAATATCCTCCTTTCATCTATATCCTTACTTTTATGTTGTGCTCACTGTTAATTTAAGTTCACTTTACCTTGATGTAGATCGTATCATGCTTGCAAATATAATACGTGTATCCAGTGATTTTGCAAATTATTGCATAAAAAGCCTGCAGCGAATAATCGTGGGCTGAATATTATTACATACAACGCAGGGATAGAATAATTATCATATATTATCAACAATGGTATGTCTAATTCAACACAATTATGGTAAGATTTGCTTCAGACTGTTTCCTTGTTAAATGTATTTAAAATGATGATATCATCTGAAAAAAATCTCCGTGAAACATGATAATGATCTCAATGCATTACCATAATTATTCTAATTGCAATGAGCACAGTATGTAAGAATGTCACATTTTGATATTTACTGACCTTGTAAATGTTTGCCTTCCTCTTTTCTGATCAAGGCAGGACGGAAATTTAAGAAATTATGTTGTTGTATTTTATTCATTGAGCGAGAAGTTTCTAATCTCACGCTCACCACGAATAAATTTAGCTGAAATGTCAGAGGGTTCTTCGTAACATCATTCTTTTTTCTAATACTCATCTGATTGGCGATTTCTTACTTAATCCATTGGCAGCTAATGTTTTTGTGAGTAGACCGACGGTAAAAACTTCTGTCAATATTATACCATAAGATTTTCTTTCGGGACTAAAAGTTCAAGAAACCAACTGGAATGCTATGTGGCCTTCATAACATAACTCAAAGCACAATTCGAGTATATGATAACAGCGAATGCTGTCCAATTTCCTGGTTCACATACTGTTTGCGTCATTCACATATCAACATGTCTGTGAACTCTTACTTAAGACAGTAGACCATAAGAAAAACTTGTCCTCAAACCTACATGACTGCACATGTACATTAAAACAAAAAAAATGTCCTCTAGCAAACTGATACAGCTGAGTAATAGAAGTTTATGATAAATAAAACATTGCTTTTATGTCTGACTGCTGAGCTTTCCATTCCACTGAAACAAGTCATGAAAAATAATTGTGTCATGCTAGACTAACACAAATTATGAAAACCCGATCTTCTCCGAAAAAAGCAATTTTGCGCCAATTGTATAATCTTCGCATTTATAACAATAAAAAAATTAAAAAGTAATTTGACATTTGACATGGCCCAATCTTTGAAGGGAGGTTACACCGTAATGAAGATAACGCATCATTCAGTAATTTCAAGAAATCCCTAATCATTTCAAAGACTATAACTGTACACATGGCATTAATTCCCAATGGCTGGCTTCTCTTCCGACAAGTTTTGTGAATTTACCTCTCTCAGTGAAACGTCATCTCACAGCATCCAGCCCCAGTATCTAGTGCAATGGCATCCTGGGAATTCTGAAAGGTTTGCCAATGATGAATGGCCGAATTACTCTCCGTTTGATTGAAAACTTCCAAGATTCAATGCAAGATCTTAACAACTAGTTGTTTTTTTTTTTTTGGATGTCTTAGCAGATGATTAAAATCTTCACTTTTTTTTCATTCACTGAATTCGTGAAATCTTTAAACATTTAAAAACTCCGATCGTTGGACTAACTCCATTAAATTCTTGAAAAACGTAAGAATTTCATGAATGTCATGGCTTCCTACATGTCAAACATTCGCTATGAAATAAAATTTTACATGAACATACTTAAACAACAATAACACCGACAGAGGAATCATTGTAACATACATAATTATCTCGTCTAAGAAAGATCAAATTCTGTAATTTTGCTGATATGACTTTCACGTCTCCATTTTATTCATACACATACATACAGCCTACTGTCGCCAAGGGAAGTTTTCAACTTGGTGCACTGTATATAATATATTCTGTACACATTCTCAAATACGACATAAAATCTCTCTGACTTACAGGAGGTATGAAAATCAATATCAGATTTAGGTAAATGTTTGGTGATTGTGTCTGCCAAACTTAATATAACACATGACAATATTTACTGCAGTTATCAGACACACGGCTTGCTGCTGACCATGGACTGAAGATAAATATTTACAAATTTATAGAAATAAAACTAATAAATACAAGCAGTGAACAATCATACAAATAGACATTTTTTACTAGAGTAATCTTTCAGAGGTGGAAGAAATTGATTGATCTCTACAAAAGTACGTGCCAGAATGGTTGGAGGCCTAAGATATAATATAGAAGTTGTGCGTGCATATTATTATATACAAGCTGATGGCCAGTTAACGTTACAGTCTTACAGTATGAGCAGTATGGAGACTGAAACAGACCATTACTGAATCTATGTTTTAACTATCTACACTCTATACAATTTTTGCATTCCAACATGACATCCCAGCTTAATATAAGGAAACATGCACGTCATGCTCTGAACACCAAACTGAGAGAGGGGACTAGACTTCAATTCCTCCCTCCCCCCCCCCCACCCCCACCCCTTGCTCTCATGCACTATAAATTTTCAATCCGACATTCTACTTTAGTCAAGTTATGTATAATTATCCCTATCTGCCGCCTTCGACTTTACATGTGTTAAGGAGTGAAACAGACCAAGCTGGCGTAGGCGCCAGACTAGTGGCTCGCCGTCCATAAATTTAGCATCACACTACCCAACAGGCACTGTCCACACCTCGCGGTCTGACACCTACTACAGCCTTGGTCTGTTTCAACCCTACAAGAAAGTTATCTGTCCATGGTGAGATTTAAGGGTCAGACATAATGAGCGAGCACACTAATTGTTGGTCTGTGCTCGTGACATAGTTGGCCTAGATCCGGGCCTATGACGACTAGTGTAATAATTATGACAAAATTAGAACTTCCATGGGAAGTTTAGAAAACAGATTACACATGGAGACTCCAGGTGAAATATGTCAGTTTTAACAAAATGAAGATTTGGAGAAATTCGCATTTTAAAGTTTGAAACCAACAGGCTGAAAAGGGGATGCCTTGTCTAAATTTACTCCTATTTCTAGACAACCGTAATGTTTTTCACTTAACCGGTATGAGAGGAACAAAGCTAAAGATATAGCTTAGAGCTGAGGGAGATAACCATAAAACTGGCATTTTGTGGCAACCGACTGTTCTTCCTCTGAAGTGTTCACATTATTTTAGCAAAAAGAATAACACTGATGTAGTGTGTCGTCTGACGATCCATGTATTTCATCTGGCTGGTTTCTTTTCTTCACTCGTTTGCAGTTGTCACTCGCTCATCTATCTTTCCATCGTCCTTCTGTTCAGGCAGTTTAAATTTAAACCTTCACCAAGCCATAGAACTTGATTGTGCAAGAAAATAAATCACTCCAAGTGCTCAAGACTAAACTTATACCTCATTGCATGCGACAATTACAATGGTCTTTTTTTTTTCTTTCAAAGTGACTATTCTGTCCAATTTTGAAAATGTTTGACCACTTCCATATTTCGAATGTCGTAAGTCTGAATTACAAATGTATTTTCTTCGCGAAGATGGCGGCCACAGGAGTGCCAATCACTGCTATTCGAATTTTTTTTTTTTTAGAATTGGGGTCTGGGTTATCGTTAGGCTTTTGGTAAGACCAATGTTAAACATTTTAAACGGTGGCATTAAAAAAAGGAAAAGCAGCTGGAAACATGAAACGAAATAATGATGTTAATGTTGCGAATTTGAGTTTTCGTGCAGCTATGGTTGTACTGTACAATGACTGTATAAAGAATAAATTAGACACTTAATACACTACAGTACTTTTCAATAAAACAGCGAGAAAAACAAAAGATGTGGGTGAATGGGGGCACAAAACAAAATTGTCTCTCTCTCTCTCTTTCATTTGTTGATTTGTCTGTCTAACAGTTTGTCTTTAGATGTTGTTTGTCTGTCAGTCTCAGTGTCTGTACTTTTTTGCACGCATTCGTCCTTCACCTACTCATCCATCTGCTCATTTGCGAGCTCCCATCTACAATAATGCATTTCTACCTATGATTATAAATTACAATTAAACAAACTGTTTCATTAATCAATCACAATCTGTACACAACTTTCCAATACATGTAATAACATACATCTTAAATCATATTGGCTCAACAAATTATATACGGACATTCGCAGTAAGTTTCACTCGCACGCACGTATATGCACATATATCTTCGCTGCCAACCCAAACAATGCAAAACAGTGACAGTAATGGCCGAGAACTGCTCAATGCGGTTTTGAACAAGAAATAAAATGAACGCCATCAGTCTTGTGATCGCTTGCTCAGTGACTACATTACTTCAAGGGAATATACTCCTGACTCTTCCAAATATTATACAGTTATGTCCCTTGTACAAGTTCCCACTTCCCTTGACCCGACCAGTGTTATTATCGATCACAAAATTCTTTTAAATAGACTGAGTGCCGCTTTTGGTTTGTCTGGAACTGTTTTAAACTGGTTTGAAAGCTATTTACAAAATCGCACTCAAAGAATTTATGTGAACCACACTTTTTCCAAAGAATTCCCATTACAGTTCGGATTCCCATTACAGTTCGGAGTCCCGCAGGGGTCCGTTCTTGGTCCTTTACTGTATACTTTTTATACACAGCCTTTAGGCAAAATTATTCAAAATTGTAATGTTAACTATCATAAATATGCTGATGACACCCAGCTCTATGTTTCTTCAAATGTGTCCATGCTGGTGAGCAAGACAGAAAACTGTATCTCTCAAGTTCAGTCGTGGATGAATGAAAATAAATTGAAAATGAACGAAGAGAAGACTGAAATTCTAGTATGCCATGGTAAGAATAGACCTGACATAAACGTCGGTCAAATGACTATCGAGCAAAAAATGATTAAAACATCAGTGAAAGCAAAGAATCTCGGTGTTATTTTCGACTGCAACTTGTCAATGGTACATCACATCAATAACCTGTCAAAATCACTATATTTAGAATTACGTAGGTTAAGTAAACTATCATTAATACTCCCTAAAGAGTCAATGCAAGTTTTGGTTTCATCCTTCATTTTTTCTCGTCTCGACTATTGCAACTCTCTTCTTAAAAACCTTCCAGCAGAACAAATTAGCAAACTTCAGAGAATTCAAAACAATGCTGCTCGATTAATACTTAAACAACGCAGAAGAGAACATGTTACACCTTTGCTTATTGGTCTTCATTGGCTCCCTGTAAAGGCAAGGATAGATTTTAAAATTGCAGTGTTATGCCACAAATGTCAGTACAACAATGCTCCTCTTTATCTTATAAACTTTATTCATCCGTATAAACCATCTAGAGCATTAAGATCTTCTGATAAAAAACTACTAGAATCTAAATTTGCTAAAACAAAAAAATTTGGAGAGAGAGCGTTTTCTGTGTGCGCACCAGCTGTATGGAACTCCTTACCACCAAATATTCGAAATATAGAAAGCGAGGCACTTTTTAGATCTGAAGTGAAAACCTATCTCTTCAGAAAACACTTTGATGTGTAGTCTGATATGTATTGGTGTTTTGTGCTTGTGTGTGAAGGAGAGAGAGAGAGAGAGAGACAGGAGGGAGAGATAGTGTTTGTGCGTGTGTGTGTGTCTTTGTGTGTGTTGTCAGTTGCTAGGAATGAGATTTGTCTGTTTCTGCATGTTTTGTAAAGCGCATAGAGCATCTTTGGATATGCGCTATATAAATGAACTTTATTATTATTATTATTATTATTATTATTAAGTCAGAATGGATTGCATTTGATTTTCGTCACGAATTCATTTTATATTAATAAATCAGTTTGCAGGTACGAGCCTACCGGAATTATCCTTTCTTTCAAACTTTGCTATTTCAATGAGAATAAACGGAAAGGCGGCCTTATCAAATTTTAATGATGCCCAGGACCTGAAACATGTAGATATTTTCATGAAAGTACACCCGCTTTACTCAGTCATTAAGAAAACAAGACCTGAAAAAAATAAAATGAAGACAACAAATAACAGTAATTCAATGTCTGTCCCGAACTCTTGGAAATCACTGTTTCAAAACAACATTGCTTGCTTAGGTTGACCTATGGAATATAAATATACTTATAACAGAAATAATTATGTTACAACAACAGACCTACAGGAGGAAAAAAAAATCAGTGAGCCTTATCACGAAAGTCATCTCGGCCATGATGAGGGTGACTAGACTGTTCGTCGTGAGAATAACTGCTTTGGTTCATCAGTGAGTAAGGCCACAGATTTCACTTTCATTGTGTCTCTGGCTTTTTCCCCTCACAAACCACAGGGTCACGCGTACCACTGCTGGTACTAGTCGTGATTGTTATGCTCCAAACTGCTCGTAATAATTTGGATCGACGTTCGTTTCCAGCACAGTGAACCATTTGATAGAATGTAATCGCAGTAGGCTACTTGGTAGTATAAACAGCTAACATGGACATACAACCAGCAATGTCATCCCAGGAAGGAACAACTAATAAACGTCTGAAGTTTCTTTCCGGTAGGAAATCAGTGAAATAGCTCACAACAAGTCATTGACAGTCCATCACCGCTGCATAAATTCTGTCTGTTGTGGTTTTTTTCAAGGGTTTGTTTCCACATAATTGCAGAACACCAGGTCTTAACTATTAACTAATGCTGGCCTTGTACGTTCTGATAAAGAACATCAATGCTAATGGATGATTTGGTCGCATTATATTCAGATTCATTCGTCGTGTTTGTGTCACGTTACAATGTTGTTGACGATGAAATATGTAACTATGAGCACAACGATGATGACTGGGTTGCCCAGGAAAAACGGGAAGTACATGGCTGCGTTTACATCATTCTGTCCATTACCCGTTTGTGTGTGAGACGCCCCTGTACCTGAAACAAAACAAATACTGAGATATCTCTCAAAATGTCAGATAGCAATGAAAATATATCGCCACCTTAGTTCTTGTTCGTTCCAACTCCACTTTTTGCACAGCAGAGGAATTCGACGTTAACCCTCCAGCGCCCAGACATAAAGTACCATGTCCAAGAATTTTGAAACCTACAAATTATAAAATATATTTAAAATGAATGGAAAACAGAAAGAAAAAAGGAAAGACCCTGTTTGTCGAGTAAAATAATATATTGACAAATTAGAAATTGTCCACAATGTAGAACATTTGGCACCAGGTCGGGTTTTCAGGATACAGTACACTAGGCACTAGAGGGTTAAACGTTGGCGGATTTGGTATTTTGTTAAGGAACTGTGAAACCGCTTGAAAAGACTTGGTGCCACAACCTATTTTAAACAAGTGTCAGACTGCATTTCTTATATCTCTTCTACATATAAAAAAATCTCCAGCGTTTTCAGAGAGTGGAGATGAATAAATGAAAACAAAGGTCGCAATACATATTTTTTAAAAGTACAATGAACCAAATTTTTAGCCCGTTCCTGCCTTCAACGTCCTTTCGGACCAGGAAAATTTGGCGACCACAACTGTGAATCAGTGAGACAAGATTAGTGTGCCATCTGGAAATAATTTGTTGCCTACTGAAAACAGACTTCTGAGAAAAGAACGCTGTAATAGTTTCAAACTCCAGAAAAGTGATATTCCTTGGTTAATAGTTAGGGCAATTATAATATAATTATTATTATTCCAGCTTAAACAAACCGATTATCTGAAAGTTAATCATACAGGGCGGGCCAGGCGTTACTTTACCATTATATTATTTCTGTTAATAGTTATATTTCGACTAGATAAAGTGTGCACTAAAATTGATAAAGTATTTATCAAGTAAATAATGAAAAAAATCCAGTTAAATCAAGTGTTCAAAATGACCTTTTTTTTTCCACTAGAATAATATTATGATTAGCAACTTTTGGCCCACCTTGTATTATTATACAGTCAGCTCATTTGAAAAGTTGCCAATCCTATTTCTACCGATGTTCCCTCTATCATTTGTCATTTGAAATGGATATTCAAAGCTGTTCAGGTCATTTAGAATTAAAGAAGAAAAAAATACATTCAAAACAAGTAAAACATGGTTAGCTCATACATTTTGTTGGATTTAGGCTGAAGAGTGAGCCACCCGTTCCACTTGTCTCATGGAGAGAAAGTGTAAGAATGATGTTCGGCCCACATGTGTGTACTGAGGAACCTGACTAATTTCCAGGTGTGTTAAGTTACAATAACAACTATTTAAAAATAGATCTACAGGTGCGGCACCTTTAGTAAGAGCTTATTGATCCTGCATTTTCCATTGAAAACTATTAACTAACACGCACTCTTAATTACTTACCTCGCTTAACGTTCGAGCTGTCAGCTGCAAGAGAAAAAGGCAAAGAATTCAAATTAGCATAGCAAAGAAACCTCCCATCCTTACCCCGAAAGAAAGAGGACACCATCTAGGATCTACCTGACAGAACAAATGCCTCAATTACATGTTATGAACTACATGGTCCTTGATGCTTAATCTCTGAAAGCCACTAAATTGCGGAAAAACTAAAGGTGTGAAGAATGTATCAATTTCCTGTAGATTTGTAAGGCTATAGGCAGTATAATCTTTATCATATTCAAGAATTTAAACTAGCTGTAACCAGTGGAGACCGGGGATATGTGCATACATTTGCCAAGATGCCGACGCTCCCGGTGCATTTTTAGCATGAATATTGTGACAGGTCCGTATTATGTCCCCCAAGTTTTTTTTTTTTGCGCTACGGATACGTATTTAAAGTCTTTTGTAACTCCAGAGCTAGAGAGCCCCCCCCCCCCCGAAATACTCCTAACAACAGCCTTACTTTATTATTCTTTCAGGTTTTCTTTTTGTTTTCCTCCTGTTTTTTGGTTGAAAGGTTTGGGGCAGGGTAAGAGATTCGATAAGATTTAGGGTTGAGGATAAGGATGGATTAGAGATAGACGGGTATACTAACGCACCCCGAGCGCAAAACGCTTGGGGTGAGTACATACATGTAATGTTCAACTTTTAGCACTGTTTAAAAAAAAATATATGGACTGGCGAGGGTAAATAAAAACAACCAAAAAAAACGATAACATACGGAATTGAAGGAAGCCTAAAGCACTGCTTAGCCCTTCAGCAAGAGACATGATTTATTATTCCCAGAAGTGTTTTTAAACTATCTGATTGTTTCGTTACTTTGCGCTTGGCCTTATACACCGTTTCGGGCTGCACAATTTGGGTATGTCAAGCACAAATAATGCAAATGGACCTAGAGGCCACTACATCCAAATACATCACAACAGAAACCAAGACAACCCGTATTTTACAACACGTAACCATATACTTTGTACCCCGTCTCTCACCCACTAGCACGTTGACCTCCACACTGACGATCTGCTCTGAAGAACTTCGACAGATGTACGTGCCGGAGTCGTTGCTGTTACCTTTCTCAATCATCAGCTCACTCACCAAGGCCATGGTATCTCTAGATCTGCGTCAGGAAAAATAAACCCAATTACTGGTGGATAAAGCTGTCAAACGCTAAATCTTCGTCATCATCAAAGACACTATGCATTGTCATCACTCGTCTGTGTAGCGCCACAGAAAGTCCCGAGTGACGTAACATCACACCTTCCCTTCTTCCTGGTATTCTGTAACACTGCCGCTTCCCCAAAGTTTTAACTACATACGCTCAGGCGTATTAATAACCTGGCCGCAAAAGCCTAGTTTCGGTTCATAAATTGTTGTTGTTGTTGTTGTTGTTGTTATTATTATTATTGGTGTCCCATAAAAGTACGCCAGAGAAAACAAAATTTTGAACAGAAGACTTAAAAATGAGAATAAACAACAACCAATCTTCCCAATGTCCTATACACATACGTATAATACTCAAATTATTCCAGTAAATAATGTTCTGTCATATTAACCAGGTTAATTTTAATAAACAGCCGAGACTGCTTTATGTAACTGAATGTATTAATTAATCATCTTTTCATTTCTCGTATTATGTAAGAATTTAAACTCAAATGCCCGTCATCCGCTACCCAGACTCTCATGGTCGCTGACCTGTGTCAGATATTTTTCGTAATTGATACCGACCCAGGTTATCGCCTGTGCCTGATGCTATTCTGAAGTGAAATGATTCCAGTAGTCAGTAAAATCACTCAGCAAATAATAATATTGCGTCATCTGTACCGTTAAACAGAAACATGAATCTATCAAGAAATATAATACTGTTGTATGCTATACTGGTTGAAATGTAAAATAATAACGGACTTGAAACTATGAAAGGCAGAAAATATTCACGAGATACAATGTAATAGTTTTATTTTCCAAAATGTTCTAAATCCATGACAATTG
Source organism: Onchidella celtica (assembly GCA_963931925.1). Classification (NCBI taxonomy): domain Eukaryota; kingdom Metazoa; phylum Mollusca; class Gastropoda; order Systellommatophora; family Onchidiidae; genus Onchidella; species Onchidella celtica. Next base: position 59,861,896 of record OZ007567.1, read on the forward strand.
TTTAAAAAAGTAGTGGGTGACTGAATTATCTTTATTTGATGCCGCCTTGCCCGTGACTCCGACGTTGGACTGTTACATGAATAATCCAAGAGAACTTTATTCTATCGATAGTAGGCCTACGCTTCGAAACTTTCTTCGATTTCTTAATCGTGTTCACATTAAAATTTAGAAAGTTCAAACGGTTGTAAAAATAAATAGCCAAAGTAAAAAGAAAATATTTAGCCATATTTTTATTTACAAATACGTAAGTCTGCTTGTGAGCCCAATGCTACAGCTTACCTGTCCCTCAGAGATACCAGGTGCGTTTCGAATCTCATTAACTTTTAAAGTAAATTCACACGCCGACTATTAAAATAGCAGAGCTACAAATTATATGATTACTTCCTGTATTTCGTCCACATTCGCCTGATATGACCTTGTGAGGATCAGTATTCGTTAGTCTGTGATGAGACCCGTACTGCATAATATTATAATAATATAAGCATTTATGACACAGGCCCATTTTCAGCAGCCTTCAATATCAGACAAGAATCTTATGAAATGCATGCGATGAAGAAATGGATATTCAGGACGCACATGAATTTTTTGGCATGTGGTATTGAGCCCAGTAATAGCATAAGCTCAAGGAGGCGCGCGGTAAAAACTAAATGAATCTGGTAATAAACCCGTTTATCATTATTATTATTATTATTATTATTATTATTATTATTATTATTATTCAACACTTTCGTTTCTTCCCAGGAACTGCAAAAATGGCTATGGTTATTGAGTTTCGTGTGTCGCTACGGTGGGGCAAAAATAAAAAATAATTTAAAAAAACAACGTATTTTGTGAAACTCCACGGGGGTAAACAAGTACGAGAATGAAACGAAGACCATGATAAAGCACGAAAGGACGCGGGGTTTTTTGTCCTTAGGACCTTCTTCAGGACCATATACCATCATGAAAAGAGAAAGAGGCACATTGAGCTCTCACATTAGAGCACACTTCATACGTATCTGACGAATGTCCTAGTCACCGAAACCTTCTTTCGGGACCATACAGTTAACCCACAGAGAAAGGGAAGCAAACTTTTTCAGGACTATACACTCTTATTGAAAAGAGAAGAAGGATGTACTCGCACATGTAGGTGCATTATAATTCTAAATGTACCCAAAGAATGTCGCAGTGACAAAAACCTTTTTCAGGAATATAACATTTATTAAAAAGAGAGAAAGAGAGGAAAAAAAAAAAAGAAGGATCTACTCGTACGTATTGATGTTTATAATTCTACTGTGCCCTAAGAATGCCCCACTGACCGAAATCTTGCGTCTTTCCATATAGTCCTATTATTGTGATGGTGACCTTCCTAAAGCGTTCAGTTTTCTCCCGTTTACTCCCATGAGGCTTTGCAATAGGCTTTAAAGAAGACAACGAAAACACCGTAAACTTGTACTGAATGCAACCCACCGTTTTATCTGTGTCAACCCGATCTGACTATCATGTGGTTACTTGCACATCTATGGTAAGCCTATTCGGTCATCAATGAATAATGCTGGATATTCGTAGTTAGAACCAGCGGTCAGATAAATATTGCTTTATCAATTTCTTTTGGTCACGGTCATCAGGTCAATTTATTAATTACCTGAATTTGGTGATCACAATGTTTGGGTACTCGTCGCCCTCTATTTTGTCTCCATCTTTAAACCAGTCCACGTCCTCAGGAATACGATCTCCTTCTGTCGTGTTGCATTTGAGATAAACAGTCTGTCCGGATTCCACAAACTCTTTGCCCTCTATGCTGATCGCTGAAACACAAACATCGTTATGATATTCTGGTCATAAAATAATAATGAAAACGTCTTTCTTCTGTAATTTGTTTGTATATGAAACCCGCGTTCACACCAGGGATCCGGTTCCGTTAACTTTCGCACCATACACAAACGGACAATGTTAACCTTAATAATGTCTCCTATTAGTGCTCTCACCTAACACTCGTGATCTCACCTAACTCTCGTAATCAATCGAGAGTTAGGTGAGAGCACTAATTATAGGCGACATAAAGGTTGACCTCGTCTTTTCGTAAGTGGTACATACGTTAACGAAATTGAATATCTGGTGTGAACGCGGGGTAAGTCTTACAGTAGTTTTCAGAGTGAGGAAACCCAGGATATACCTAACAGTACAACAGTCAAAAATGCATAAATTTATGAAAATAACAAAATTGCAAAAAAAAAAAAAACAACAATTTCTTTTTAGTGGCCAAAAACAAAATGGTGAAAAAAATTAAAAGAGACCAGATTTCAATGTTCAGAAAGTTGTAGGTTCTTTTACTATTTTTTTTTCTTTCAATTTACACTGGAATCAAGAAGAAAACCAGATCATCTCATATATTTCCAGGTTTCTTCAAACGTACTAAAATCGATTCAGGGTTGATAAAATTAATTTAATGAGCGTAGAAAGGGAGGACATAAAAATACTACCAAATAATTATGTCTCGATATTCTTTTCATGTCGAGCAGTTCATTTATTGACAGAAACTCGATCTTTTGGTCAAAGTAAAAAAAAAAAATTAAAAACTAGCTCTACCCCCCCCCCCCCCCTCCCCATGCCAGGTCACTAGGGTTTCATTTGCTCTGTTCGAGTGGGGTTGTCTTCACTACTCTCAGTACTCCACAGCGACACAGCGAGAGAAAGTCTTCGATTTGAAAAGTGGCGTTGATGACTAGAGCAACCGACGAGTTCTGGAGTTCGTTGCCGCAGAACTGCTTTTCATCTGTTTCATTACATGTACCCGATGTCTTAGAATGATAAGACACCATCGCACATTTCGGCTGGGGGGGGGGGGGGCGCACTGAGTCAAGTTTGTTTTTCGTGTGTCTGAACTCAGCGCCAGGGGTCTCTTTCCTCCAGCTAACCCAAAACAGGTTTGACGCGCCTGAAATAGTGAGTCAGGTCTGTTTAGGTCCCGCCAGAACGTCCCTTTAACTCTACAGCTCATATTTCAAACGTTATACTATACTAAAACCGACACCAAACAGACCTGGCTCAGTGCACGGTGGGGACACGGTGGTCTAGAGGCACGGTACTCGCCGCCTCTCATGCCGAAGGCACCGGGTTTGAATCCCGGTCGGTGCAAGCATGTTGAAATTTTGAGATTTTTCTCATATTTTCCTGTCCCTGATCCTATGGTAGGTAGGACTGAGCTTCTTGGAAAAGGAGGAAAAACTCGGAGGGCCCGTGTACACGTTGCCCACGTTAGAGATACCTTGGCAGTTGGAAATCGAAAAGAGCAGGCCGAACAGGCTGCTGCCGGGCAAAAATTCTAAAAAAAACTAATCGCTACCACAACAAGAAAAATAAAGCAAGGAAACGTGAGGTGTAGGCTAAATGCCAAGGGCAGCGAACCTCCTAAAATAAAGACCTAAACACCTGACTCAATGCCGCACCAAACTACTGCTCAGGCAGCTGATTGTACAGGAGGGTGGTGGGGTAGAGCCCTCCTGATCGTGCACGCATGCATGCTACTACTGAACGGACAAATCTGAAAGCCAGTATTTCAAACACACATTCCTCACTGCTAGACATGGAAGGAAGGAGAATTACACGGCCTAAATCAGTGTTTCTGTCCCAAGCCCCACTTCAGTTTAAAGAAAACAATAGTGCGCCTCACCATGATCAAACATAGCTAGTATACAATACAAAAAGACTTTAAACATATTTATGTATTCAATATGTATCCATTCCACTAGGTTGAACATAACCATTAAAGTCGTTCATCCGTTAAGTTCGATGTTTTCATCCGAGCCAAACAAGGGAACCCCCAACACGACATACACAAACTACAATAATTTACCTACAGTAAAGTTAAAATACACTATGAAATTAAAATTTCTATGGAAAAATCCCTATGACCCCTTCTGAAGTCCCACGGCCCACCAAGTTATTGTCACGCCCTAGCGTGCGCCCCACCTCGGGAAACGTTGGCCTGAATAGTAAAATAGACGCTTAACCCTACTACTGTCATAATGACCATTAAATTGATAGTTTTGTCCATCAATGGGCTGTAAGGGACAATGGCATCAGCTGTCCAGGAATGTATACTTTGTTGGGGTTTCTAAATCAAAGACAGTCGCAAATTAAATTGGTAAAGTGAAGGCTGCAGTGCACAACACATTTGGCAGGACACAGTAGCTCTTTTCTGACAGTATTAGGGTTAGATCTAAACATCACATTTTTTATTTCTCAATACTTCAGTTCACATACTTAAAACTCTCAGGCAACTTTCCCGATTTTATAAAAAAAAGAAGAAAAAGAAGAATCTTAGTACTGGATTCAAGTTCATTGTTTTGTTTACTGTTGACTTCCCCTGTAAACATCTGCTTTCCTGGCGTTCCACTTTCGTGGATTAGACTCCGTAATACCCGAGACACAGGATGCCGAGACGAACCAATTTCGTCATACTCCGTCCGTCAACTTGAGCGCGTATTATCGATGTCAACGATGCAACAATCCGCACTACACCCCTTCTTAATTGAACGAAAAAGACTGGGTAATCGCCGTATTTATACGCGCGTAATTTGTGGACATAAAAATATAGTGGGTGAAGGAAAAGTTCGTTTCCGTTTTCTGTTTCGGATAATACGACACAAAAAATTAATGCGAAAGGATCAGCAATACTTTGTGAAATCAATGTCAACCAGAATGACCAGTCACGTCTCAGAGACTTTCGAATCGAATTATATGAGAAAATCGCCAGCTGTTCTCTTGCAGATAAACGTATCATTAGGTTAATGCACTAAATTATCAGGGAGGTCGAAATACTGATGGCAAACCGAGCACACTTCCAGCCTTTTGTTCTGAAGTAACCAGGACCTATTCATGGGATTCTCTATTGGGTTTGTAGGCGTGGGTAAGTGTGCTTACTTCTCTTTACCAACCTTTATGCATCAATCCACCTCTATCTATCTATCTATCTATCTATCTATCTATCTATCTATCTATCTATCTATCTATCTATCTATCTATCTATCTATCTATCTATCTAGCTATCTATCTATCTATCTATCTATCTATCTATCTATCTATCTATGTTTATCTTATCTGTTTGTCTGTCCGTCTGATTTATTTTTTTTTTGTTGTTGTTGTCTATTTTTGTCTTAAGTATCCATCTATCTCTAAGACATGTCGGGTGGATTAAAATAAGCCAGATTACAAACTAATTCTGTATGTAAAACCTTTGCACTAACATTTGCAAGATTCCATTTTGGTCCCATGAGAGACACCCAGCGTACGATATTGAGCTGTAGCAAAAAAAAAAAAAAAAAAGATCCCTGCCACAACTGCCTGTGTGTGAGTAACTAATTTTGCACTTGCGTCTCTTTCAGTAATGGGCTCACAAGCTCACACGCCAGTCCAGGAGATGGAGGGGAACGATATCTGCAGTTTTATTACCCGCCCAGCGAGGGCGGCCTAAACTAAGAAAGGGGAGGGGGAGGTGTTGGCAAGGGTTTGGTAGTGGCGGGCGGGTGGTGGGGGGGGGGGGGGTGTGATGAACCTGATTGAAGTAGTTTGATGAACCAGGGCACGTCAATTTCTGCCATTCAACGATGCCGATACCTCTCCAGGAGCGAACCACGGGAAATAATTTGTACTCGGGGATCAGAATCGGGGCAAACTTGGCACTAGCTGGATGAAAACTGTTGATAGCGTGAGCATCCCCGAGATAAATGCAGCGCTAAGCGGGGTAGACCATAGCAGATTCATATTCCAATACTTTAGATTCCATTCTCAGTAAGGTTTACATACATGTAAAGACAACCATACAACTGGGGGGGGGGGGGCGGTTGAGTTTGAGGTTGGAGTTTTATGGCGTATAGGCTCGGTAACGGTCACTTTGCGCCTTTCACGGTTTATTTGGATACTTTGTTTATGTTCAGTATTCAGAGCTTCAATTTTAATTTCACAAACAGAATTAAATACTTCCGTATAAATTTTATCACATCGGTAAAATTCTCAAGAGATCTGGAAAAAGTTTTGTGAATGTGTTTAGATGTTTTTAAACCAAGATATAAGGAGGGGGGTAGAGATGTAGAGAGGGAGAGAGGTGGGGAGGTGGAGAGAGAGGGAGTGAGATAGAGAGAGAGAGAGAGAGAAAGAGAGAGAGAAAGAGAGAGAGAGAGAGAGAGAGAGATAGACAGAGAGAAAGAGAGAGAGAGAGAGAGAGAGAGAGAGAGAGAGAGAGAGAGAGAGAGAAAGAGAGGTACAAGCATCCTAAAGATGTAATACGAAACGCCTATTTTAATTTGTCTAGTTTCCTTGCACTGACGAAAACAATACAGATACAGATAAATCATTCACAAAATAGCTTCGGTTCTGGAAAGGTTGGAATTCTCGGGCTTTTTATTCAATGGCATAAGGCAAATTTCGTACGAAACCATCGGTGCCAGCTGCTAAATCAGTGTTTTATGACGCTTATGGATGAATATTTGAAAAATCTGACCTTAAAGTGGCTGAACATTCACAGTCTCTTATTTCTCTATATTCAACTTCGGCAGAGATTCCATAGAAAGCTGGATGAACCATTCAGCGAAATGAGCACGGGCTTGGAGCATCAAGGGAAAGGGGGCACCACTTAAATTTATCATTGCCGGATTTACACATGGACCAAATGATGCAGGTGAACCAGGGGCCACAAAAACGGGCCCCCACAATAAATGAAAAACTCAAAGTATCTGTTGGCGTATCAGAATCGCTTTTTTTTTTTAAAATATAATATGCATTTTATTGTTTGTTTCTGTTTATATTTTGAATTACATATAAAGTAAATAGGGGCACAGAAATCGTTTAAGTGCTTAAGGTCTTAATGCGACCCCGATTCCATACCATAGTTGGGTGTCTCAAGTAGGCAACTATGTATTATTGTCTGGTGACCTAAAACATTACACAATATATGTGTGTCACCCATACAGGAGTACCCCCCCCCCCCCCCAAAAAAAAAAACCCTGAGAAATTCTCCTAATCAAAAATAAACACATTAAATTTCAGTGTACAAAATTATTACAAGGAAAAGTAACAAATTACAGCGATATGGCGTGTTCATTACATTTTGGACAGCATTAGCAACAACAAACAGCAGCCATTAATTTGATACGTCATGACGTAACGATGTAGACTCCGATGATAACTCGACAAAAACGACAACGCGTCCGAGCAGTAATCCACTGGCTTAAAGGTTACTTCGTTACAAAAGGCATTTTTAGGTACTGAAAACGCTGAAAGTGAAATTGTAGATTTACATTTTCCCGGCAACTCTTTGAAATTTGAGAAGTAGAATTGTTTGTTGTTATTATTGGTTCTTCTAATTTTTGTCGTGATTCGTGGAATCTGATAACATGTAGCGCTGTGTTGTTTTTTTCTGTAATTATCGACCGGCGCCTGGAGGAAATTGAGATATGTTCAGGTTATATTTTGCCTTTATCATTAAACAAAAAGATAGCAATGCTGAAAACAGGGAAAACCTGTCTCGTCTTATGACACCAGTCGAAATGCCTTCCCCTTCCCCCGGTGTAAAACCCAAACTCAAATTGAAACTCAAACACCACCCCCCCCCCCGCCCCCCAAACACCCCACCCCACCCCATCCCATGCCGATAACCAACTCATTTTCTATACCTGGTGCAATCAAATTTTATCTTCAAATGCTGTAAAAAATGAATGACAACACAATGTCATAACCTGTTGTTCAAATATAACCTGCAAAAACTTGAGTTTAACAAATCTAAAAGCAATTTTAAGGCCACTTCTAAAGTATTTCGAGAATGCTGGGTTGTTGTTTTTTTTAAATACATTACAAAGATCTAGCTTAGCTAGCTCTAAGATATTACGATCGTGCATCGCTACTGCACTTGAGTTATTGAAAAGATATATGCTCGTGGTGAAATTATAATAAAATGTCAAAAAGAAAGTCCAGATTAGCTCTTTTTCCATGTTTTGTTTGTCAACCATTTCTCATGTTGTGCATATTGTTATTTTATTTTAAGAGATAAATAATAAAATAATGTGGCTTCCTGTTGTGTGCTTGTCAAATCGATTCGGGAGAATGCATTTTGTTAACTTGAGCAATTTGATGTATAGCATACTACAACTGGGTGTAGCTTAATCAAGGCTGGCAGGATTGCTTATTCTGAAGACGCTAATAAATTAACCCTTTCGGTGTCATAGCCTTGGGATGTAGTGGCAAATTATATTACCCGAAAATCACTCCTGAAACTCATCGAAAAGAAAGTATAACGCCCTCGTTCGTCGCATAATACTTTATCATAGATCCAACCTAACCCCGACTGACCGCTACATTATAACAGCGGTCTCGGTGCACATATTTAGGAGAATGCCGGCGGCCGTCATGGCTGTCTGTGACACTGAAAGGGTTCAACATGTAACTGGAAAAACATATATTTTTTAACAAAGCGAGTTCAATGCACAAGACTAGTGCTAGACATCTCTTTGGTATCTGATGTTCAGATTTAAGTTTACAGCGAATGCACTGGTAGCAATGTCAACAAAAGTTTAAATTCTACGGGCATTAATGAACGGGAACATAATTAATGGAACATTTCGTTTATTACACAGCCCTGGTGATCCAAAAGAAAACCAACGTTTTATTTCGCGAGGCAATAATTCTGCAAATCCTCAAAATGATAGACTGGGAATGTTTAGCACGAAAGGGTAATGAGACAACTGTTCTTCGTGCGCAATAGACGGGACTTGCGTTCTGTTATGTACGGAGGAGAATAAATTAAACTGCAGGAACAAACAAACAAACAAAAAATGTGTTCCAATAATACACGCTTAGGGAATGTTTTGTTACTACTCCTTTGTATGTGACAAAACATCCACAAGTATACATACTCAAGCGTACGTATTTTTAAGTACGACTAAGTTACCGGAACCGAGCATTGCATTAAAGTTTGATATTTTAGTGTAGTCTCTCGGGACGTTGTGCTACGTGGGTTAGTAAAAAGAAAGACACTCTAGAAAAAGTGTGCTTGCTCAGACTTTCGATACTGGTTCACGCACTAGAACTACACGATGATTTTGACCCCTAGTCGCTGGTGTATTACAATAACACGGCATTCAAAACAGCAGGTAATTTTCTTGTACAGTAAACAGCGTATACATCACTCACTGGGAGAGTTTATGAGAAACACAGTCAGTAATACGAACGGAGAAATGCATTGACCCTCGCTGTTATGACAGTTGCGTCCACTTTGCTCTTATCACTCTCACGCAAAAAATCAGTAATTAGATTGTGAATTATGATGACCTGTCATCAGAGATCAGAGTGTGAGGCCATCCATCCGTTGCAGGACATGAACAATTTCGATAGTAAAATCTCTTTTAGACATAGAATCTCGGTTACAGCAAAAAACACATGGAGGGTAATCTTTGCCTGTTGTTTATATTTTACTATAGTACAGGCACAAACCATCCAAGTTATATTTCTGGGCACAAACTGTTCAGAACGTTCTTTTCTGAACACAAACCGTCCATGTCCTTTTTATTTCTGAGAACAAACCGTCCATGTCCTTTTTATTTCTGAGAACAAACCGTCCATGTCGTCATATTACTGAGCACAAACCTTCCCTGTCCTATTATTTCTGAGAACAATTAATCGTCTTGCCGTTTCATTTCTGAGCCCAAACTGTCCTTGTTCTTTTATTTCTGAGCACAAACCGTCCTGGTCCTTTTATTTCTGAGCACAAGCAGTCATTGCCGTTTTATTTCTGAGCACAAGCAGTCATTGCCGTTTTATTTCTGAGCACAAGCAATCATTGCCGTTTTATTTCTGAGCACAAGCAGTCACTGCCGTTTTATTTCTGAGGAGGAATCGTCCTTGTCCTTTTATTTCTGAGCACAAACAGTCCTTGTCCTTTTATTTCTGAGCACAAGCAATCATTGCCGTTTTATTTCTGAGCACAAGCACTCATTGCTGTTTTATTTCTGAGGAGGAATCGTCCTTGTCCTTTCATTTCTGAGCACAAACCGTCCTTGTCCTTTTATTTCTGAGCACAAGCAGTCATTGCCGTTTTATTTCTGAGGACAACCCGTCCTTGTCGTTTATTTCTGAGAGGAAACCGTCCTTCTTTCATTTTTTGAGAACAAATCGTCCGTGTCGTTTTATTTCTGAGCTCAAACCGCCCTTTACGTTAATTTTTTCCTGGCACAAACCGTCCTTGCCGTTTCATTACTGAGCACAAACCTTTCTTGTCGTTTTATTTCTGAGCACAAATCTGCAGGGTTAAACTATATGTTTAAGCGAGTTTTCTCTTTTTAATTGAATGGTTTATTTTTTCTTCTTCCTGTAAATGTTTCCGTCCTTGACTTGAATCCTTTGTGATCTCCGATACAAATCACGTAGGCCTACGTTACAAACTGTGCGTGGCATCACATTACAGCACCAGAAGAGATACCTTGTGAAGTTAAGTGTTACATCTCTTTCTGAAAACATTCTGTGCACCCGCCAACTGTACGCCACTTTGCTGAAGACTTCAGTGCTGGTGTATGAGACAACAGCTTTGCTGGGAATACTTCATAGCCGCTGTAAATTTGTATCCAGCAGTTGTGGGTCACATAAATCTAAAGCGGCGTTCATCTGTGGCGAAGGTAAAAAATGAAGTTTGCCGAAGAAAAAACGGCGACAGAAGCCACAATAATCATGAGATTTGACGTGAACCTACACATGGATTAGGAGATCATGCTCTCTGTTTTTAACATCATGTCAGTGCCAAAGAGACGATCCGACGGGGCCTCTCGATCTCCTGTGCCGTGCAAAACCGCTGAACAGAAGCAGGGAGAGAAATTTAAAAATAATCTACTGAAAGAACTTGTGTAAGTTAGTGCAGACCTTGCCAAGAAAGCCTGCCATAATTGCACACTCGTTTTGTGTATGTTAATCTCCAACAACTCACGATAGTGTTACCTTTCAACCGTTTTCTTTCATTCGTTTGCGCACTTTTCTTATCCGCGGTACTTGGATTCCTTCACGCACGAAACCGACCACGTTATAAGAATTTTCGTTACGGTGGTAGCACAATGAGCCAAGTCTGTTTGGCCTCGGCTTTACCGTGAGGTGTGGACTACAGAGTTAAATAGGACCTGGGGTACTGACGAGACCGAAACGATTCCGTTTCACTAATTGATTCAAAGGGGGTTCAAGTTAAGGTCAAACAGACACAAACTAAATTGACCCGGTGCGCTATTATCAATATATTTGAACCATTGCAGACTCAGAAATTGGTGCATTCTGTAGTTTCACAATTCACGCAAGTGGTGTATGTTAAGTCATCGGCGATAAACCGAATCACTACGAGATCCGTTACATATCCCCCTCTTTGCCCCTATTCACCTTCTAAGACACTTGTTCAAATGCATGGGATTAACACTGCCATTGCCATTAAATTGTTCTCGTATCTACGAACAGGATATTATAATTATCATCCCCACCCTCTTACTCAAGCAGCGACATGCAACATAAGACTATGGGTACCGTCAGAATATTGTCGCTACAATCATTACCATGACTTAATAATTATATCTATTGCATCACCACGACTTAATAATTATCTATTGCATCACCATGACTTAATAATTATATCCATTGCATCACCATGACTTAATAATTATATCTATTGCATCACCATGACTTAATAATTATATCTATTGCATCACCATGACTTAATAATTATATCTACTGCATCACCATGACTTAATAATTATATCTATTGCATCACCATGACTTAATAATTATATCTACTGCATCAACATGACTTAATAATTATATCTATTGCATCACCATGACTTAATAATTACATCTATTGCACTACGCTGGTTTCATATCAATTTATCATTATTATTATTGTTATTATTATTATTATTATTATTATTATTATTATGGCCAAAAAAAATCAATACATTTACCTTGTGAGAAAAAATGAAATCGCATTTTATCCAGAAAAATGATGTAATAATGGAAGATTGTGCATGCAAGAAAAAAAAAAAGAGCGTTAATATTTTAGACAATGTATATGGCCTTTAGCGTCTTTACAGACGGTCTTAGCAGCTAGAATATTCACTTTCACTTTGACTGACAGCTTCTCTCGTGGCTTATTCTACCAATGTTTGACCCGAGAGTGCGATGGCAGTGATTGCAGGTCAGTCTTTTGGGTTCACTTTGGCGAGTGTTTTCATTCCGCCTCTGTCGTTTTGTCAGGTATGTTTCTTTTGCCTTGAAGTCTATTGCGAGCGTGCCACTGCGCAATTTTTGTCTCCATCTGCTTCGATCACTTGCAAGGTTCTCCCATTCATTGGGGTCGATGTTGAATGCTTTCATCGTGACCTTGCAAGTGTCTTTGAATCGCAGATGTGGCCTACCTCTGGGTCGGTTGCCAGTAGCAAGTTCCCCGTAGAGAATTTGTCTGGGGATGCGATCATTTTCCATACGGTGGAGATGTCCAAGCCACCGCAGTCTTTTTTTGCCTAGGAGAGCCTGAGTTGATGGAATGTTGGCTCGGCTCAGAACTTCGATATTTGAGATCCTGTCTTGCCACTTGATCTTGAGAATTTTGCGTAGGCAGCGCAGGTGGAAGGAGTTGAGGGATCTTTCATGTTTGGAGTAGGTGGTCCATGTCTCTGAGCCATACAGCAGGGTGCTTAGGACGCAAGTTTGGTACACGAGTACCTTTGTTTTGATGGTCAGCTTGCTATTGTTCCACACCCTTTTTGAGAGTTTGCCAAAAGCTGTGGCCGCCTTTCCTATTCTGGCATTTATTTCAGTTGTTATGTCTGTGCTACCACTGATGGTTGAGCCTAGGTAGCAGAATTTTCCCACTTGCTCCAGAGGAGAGCCATTCAGCATGATTGGGTTGGGGTTACTCAAGCCTTGTGTCAAAACTACAGTTTTTGAGACACTGATCTTTAGCATGAATTTGTCACAGGCTTTGGCAAGGCTATTGATGAGAGCCTGGAGCGTAGTTTCATCGTGGGCCACGATTGCAGCATCATCTGCGAAGAGGAGCTCTTGTAACATAATATGCTCTGTACGAGATTTTGCTTTTAGTCTGGCAACATTAAAAATGGAGCCGTCCACTCTGGTGTTAATAAGTACTCCACCTGAACATTGACCAAAGGCATTCTTGAGTAGGGCTGCAAAATATATACCAAATAAGGTAGGAGCAAGAACACATCCCTGCTTCACACCGCTGTTTACAGCAAATGAATTGGATGTGCAGCCCTCAAAGTTGACACATGCCCTCATGTCAGTGTGGAAGGATGCAATAAGTTTTAGCAATGTTGGTGGACAGCCTATGGATTTAAGGACTGCATACAGGCCAGATCGGCTTACGGTGTCGAAAGCCTTTGTTAGGTCCACAAAGCATGTTATAAGCGGCCTGTTTTGTTCTTTACATTTTTCTTGGATTTGCCGAAGTGCAAATATCATGTCAATAGTTGATCGTTTGCTTCGAAAGCCACATTGTGTTTCTGGTAAGACTTTTTCCGCCAGTTGTTGAAGGCGGCAGAGGATGACGCGAGCAAAAGCCTTTCCAGTAATGCTGAGGAGGGATATGCCTCGATAGTTGTTGCAGTCGCCTTTGTCTCCTTTGTTCTTGTAAAGTGTTTAGACAATGACCATGAAAATAATTCAAGTAGAAGGCCAAAAAAAAAAAAAATTTAAAAATTGTACCTTCTAATTCTGAACTGAAAATACAGACAGTAACATTTATGCACATAGTTTCTAAGTGAGTCACATAATATTCTTGTAGAAAAAAGAGAGGAAAAAAAGTTTAATCTAAGAGCAACAGAAATGTCTGCCCTGTTTCAAGACAGAAGAACCACAAAGAACTAAGTGGTGTGAACAAAGCACAAAAATCAAGATTCTTGCCGCAGATCATGCCGCAGATTAGGTAACTCAGACAATTCAGTTGTGGGTTGTTTTCTCTCTTTGTTTTCACTTTTTTCATTCACCTTTTTTTAACTTTACGATTTCGCCTTTCCGATCTGGTTATGAGCAGTTACTTCCCATGTGAATCAATACAATAATATATACATATAATAATCTATATATTATTATATATTGTGCAGGTTTACTACAAAAGAAACGGACAGTTTAAAAAAAGTATTAAACCAAACAAAACAAACAAAAAAAAAACCCAGAAAACTATGCAGGATATTTATTGACACCCACCACGGACGGTGTTGTGTAGAAATTAGTGAAGTTCGCGTAGTAATGTACAAACGTCCAATTTGAGCAGCAGAGTACTGGAAGATATTTTGCCTCACTCATTGGTTGAGAGGGGCCCGAGTTTGAGTTTGGGTTTAACGGCGCATCGGGGATAACGGCCATTTTGCGCCTTACGCGGTTATGGCTGAAAGGGACTGCCAACTGAATTGTTGAACAAAAGGCGCAACTGAGCGCCTTGTCGTCCTACTGCTAAACGCACGACATTGCCCCATGTTATCACGGCCAAACCTTCAATCGTTTCTCCACTCTTTACTACCGTGCATGGTGAGTGTCTTATATCGTTATAGTTTGGGTTTAATACATTTTAGAAATTGTCTAATTTCTATTTGTACTAATCCTGTATTGTGAGACAGACAGATTACTGTACTATGACATATTAGTGAGAAAAAAAACAACAACTGTCAAAAGCGATCGAGGAGACAGGATTAGTGCTGGTCGTGGCTAATTGTTAAGTCTAGCTCGGAAAGTTCCATTTCTGGTACAAGCCAGATTGGAGAGTTGGGATCCTAAGAAGATACATATCACTTTATACCAGTGTTGACAACATCAACTCCAACCATATTTTATTATGCTATGTCAGCTCACAAGAGCATGCAAAGTCAGACAGATGCCTAATTTCCAAACAATCCATAATACATAGCTGATATAGACATTCATGCAATACGTTTAAACACGAAAAATTCCCAGCTTCAAGCCCAGTTGATTTGTTGCACACTTAAATGTTACATCAAAGACCAGCAGTATGAATCAGATTTTCACTGTAAGCACACAAAATTATGAACTTCGGGTAGTTCACAAGGAGGGAAACTGTCCATCAAGTAGGTAAGTGAGGCATGAAAAATTATTTAGTGCAGAGTAGCGCTGTTTTCAACAGAAAGTGAGTAGAAAGTTCGCCCTCGCTCGGAATGTAGGACTTACAGAAACTGAAATGTTCTGCTGCATATAGACCCAAAACGAAGTTAATATGTAACATTGTGCTTTCATAATTGTTGCACCAGGAGGAAAAATAAATAAATGCATAGATAAATAAATAGATTATATACAGATCAATAAATAAATACTTAGAGTAAATTCCAATATTTGTAGTGGTTATATTGATCATAGGGTCAGTTTTCTCAATTTCCTCCTTAGTGGTTGTGCAGTATGCACTTGGGTATCCGGAAATGTTATTTCTTGCACATAATCACGGTGTCTTTCACAGTAATAGTATTGTATAAACATTTAAAAAAAACTGTAAAACCGATGATAATAATTACAATAATAATAATAATAATAATGATTATCATAGTGTTTCGGGGGCGACAAAAACCTGACTAACATGACCCATGCTCTCAGTCAGTTTGTAGCCCGTCTCAGGTGAGAACCTCCAGAATTAACCACAAACACCCAAATCACAAGGGAGAAAAGTTTTCTTAATTTATCCAGAGTATCTATCTGGAAGGTGGACCGCAGATAAGTGTGGCTGACAGACTGTCTATCCTATTTACACTTATATCTGTTTAGGTACAGATTGTTTTAGCGCCATATTATCCTGGGAGTTGTATCAGTCTTGTTATCGTGTTACAATTTCTCAGATCTTTAGTTCATGTTACAACACTTAAGCTCTTTGAAGAAGTGAAATACGGGCAGTCCTATGGCAGTGAATTATTTCTAAAAACTGTTCGTCACTACAAGACACCATTATCGCTATAGTGTTTGTTTACTCGTAACAAATCTACGCATTTTCCGATGCCCAGTTACCAGTTTAATTTGAGCTGAATTCTTACATCTCGCCGGGCTGGTCTTCCTTTGGCATTCCGGTGAACTCACGGCTCACGTAAAAGTGTTGACAATCTCTTGCATTTGTAGGAACAGCTGAGGCTTTGAGAAAACTGATGTTTCATCACAACTATAACACAGAAAAGGCAGCTGAGAAGGCAAAAAAGGTTTGTTCACAACACCACAAAACGCAAATTGACATGCCAAAGGAGATAAATGAACACAAAGCCACACAAAATGTTATTTTCTGTAGCTCTAAAAGCTCTCTACCAGTTTACAGCCAAAACGCCAAACTAGAAAATGTAATAGATGATCTATAATTATCTACTCACCTGGATTATGAGGCGGTTTTTCTGAAAGAAAAACAATAAAACAACATGAGAAAGTTAAAACGATAAAGCGCACGAAGGAAAGATACAGTTAATACTAAGTGAATAATTACCAGTCTATAAACTGAATGAGGGCTGAATTTTTGTCCAGCTACGTGCTTCTGTTTCTGCATAATTGTCTAAATGTTTGTCCAAAGTACTACCTTATCACTGACATGCTCTATCTACAAACAAGAACAAGGTATGTACTTGCACCAGTCTACACGCATGACAACGTCAGTTTTGAGTGGACCTGGCGAAATCGGGTTTAAGGTGAAAGGCCAACTTCCTGAGCTAACTTCTCCAACGGGGGAAAAAATGTTTCTATGGAAATTGAGATTTGCTTACAATATGAAAGTTTTGCCATTTTTCTGCATTCGATTAAACTGTTTTGCTTGAACTCGTGGCACAAATATTTTTATTTCAGTTTTCAAACGGGTACAAAATTTCACCTTTATTCCGGTTTTGCCAGATCCACCCACAATTGACATAGCCATGTATGAATCCATTTATACACTTATAAGTAAATAACAACTATCCACCCATTATTCCTGTTTCCCTGTTTTATATTCAACTATCATGTAATGTTAATTTTCCTTGTATCTGGTTCATAATCCATTCTTCCATTCTCCTGGCAATCATCCTCGTGTCCACTATTCGTCTTTTGTTTCATTTGACTACCTGATTGTGGATGTTAAGAGCTTCGGGCATAAATTATTACGGTTTTTACATTTGCTGAGGAATCTCATTAAGATTGCCATTTCTTTATCCAACAGAGTGAATTTCCGTCCTACCTCTACCCTCTTCTTCTCCTCGAGACTGATATATCGAATATATGACACTTCAACTGCAGATATCACTTAAATATTCTGTATTATCAGGAAACTAAAGAATCAAATTAATTTTACCGGGATTTTTGTTTTACCTGCGACTCTACACTGCATCCAGTAAAAACAAATATAAATGAACTTTTTTGTTTTTTATGCTGAGAAGATGAATATTAAGAATATCATTTTATTATCAATTTTATCTTTCCAGTTTTACCTGTCACTGTTGACCTAATTGAAAATTATTTTCGGGGGAAAAAAATTAAAACACTGTATGTAATTCAATAAGACACTAACAAACAATAAACATTAATTGTTCTACGTGTAATATGACCTCGGATATAAGAAATTCCGTTGAAACCGCCCGACTTGATGACAGTCTGACTTCACCAACTCCGAAAAAAAAACAACACCCGTGTTTGTCGGTTAACAATTAAACGTATTTGCTAGTTTCTATATAAAACCCAATTTTATTATTGGACAATATCAAAAGCAAGGCCAAAACAACAACTTCTGCTTCTACGCACACAACACAAACAACGTCGACACCATTGACATCGATAACTATCGCAAGAAGCATCCAGTTGTACAACGCTTGAGGGTGGAATAAACTGTCTCGAGTTAGATTGTATGTGCGACAGTCAACAGTCTAATTATGACGTATTGCACTGAAGCACTGAATATTTACGAGGCACTCCGTCGAAGTATATATTATAATGCTTGAGGGAAACACAGCCATTTGTGTTTTAAATGGGTTGTTGGACAGCGAACCTTCTAATGAATATTTATGAGACCTTGGCTGATTCGTCCGTGACTGCCAACAGCTCCGGCAACAGATTGTTAAATGTGATTTGACTGAATGAAAGCCGACATCACAAGAAATCTGAAAGATAAAAATACTGTCTCCTTGCTATCTTAAAATGACAAAGGTTACCAGTACACTATCGTCTCACCGTCTGCCCACGTCCTAGCTCGTTCATTTGTACAGATCTTGGCCATTTTATTTTCTCACCATACTCGCCGTTGTTATTAATTATCTAATCCAAGTAATACGGCATTGTCACACCTATACTACCTTTCTTTAACAGCGTTGACCCTATTCAAAGTCATCAAAATTCGCCATTATTGAAAACGCGCGAGATAGACACTCGAGAAATTTCGTTAGTTGTTGGTCAGCCGTGACTACAGTAGTTGGGGGGATAGAATAAACTCGGCTTTGCTTCTGATCGATCATAATTATTATGGAATTGGATGTTTCATGGATGATTTTGTCATCCTGAAATAAAACTTAGCTGATAAAAAAAAAAAAAAAAAATCTGAATTATCTGAAAGAGGGTACTGTCTCTCCTGAATGCAGTGTGTTTTAGTCTGGACACAGAATTTCGGATGTCATCTATAAAATTGTGAAGAAGTGGAGCGGGGGGGGGGGGTGGGTAGGCCAAATAGCTTTTTCTGGCTATTATAGTTGAAAATTTCCAGTGCATTTGCATGTGGTAGATCACCGGAGTAGAAATGCAAATGAATAATTTTCTTGCTTGCATGGTTGCCTCCCCTCCCCTCCCTCCCCACCCCACCCCCAACCCAACCCAACCCTCATGATCCCAGGGTGTGCTTCTCTTGCCCTGCACCATTGTCTTATACCGCTTGTGGAGGTGGGGCTGGCGCTGGACGGCAAAATGTCCTAGGACAGATAACTGGTGCACACAGTTTAATGTTTTACAAAAGTAGTAAATTCGTCCATGCTGATAATGCATTAAATACACCAAGGGTATAATTATCGTTCAGCAGTCAGCAATGTCGATTGGCATCTACAGACGGCTGTAAAACAAGCTATCAGCTTGTATCAAATGTCATGAAAAATGAAAAGGCTAGGTCAGGACATTTGACAAGCATAGCCAACGAAAAAACTGGCCGCGACATGGAAGTAAATGAATTTAAACTTTGGACTTTTTTTTTTCTTTAATCATCTTAGGCTTGAAATAAAGTTAAAATGTGCCCCCCCCCCCCCCCAATTTCTCCAAAATCACGTCTCAAAGCGCTCTGTGAGAACAAACATAATTATGTATGTATATGTGTGTATATACCATGACTTCCAAGGGCTTTTTGCGACTTAAAACATTTATTTTTATTTTTACGGTTGCATTTTAAGTCTATCCCAGCCAGCGCTCACTCGTGCCATGTTTTTTTTTTTTGACTTTTCGGCAAGATTCAAAATTACCCACAAACATCCATATAGTTATAAAAGTCATACGTTAAATTCGTATGTTCATTTGAGTTCAGAATAGGCAACTCCACTGAATGATGTTCTTCAATTTAATGACCCACACTTTTGTATTATTTTCACGAACACGTTTTTTTTTTTAATGATCATTTATATAAAAGGGAATCTACATTGTATTATTATCTATATTTTTATGCATGATGTCGGCACGTGAGTCAGATTTGTATTTAGAAACTACAAGAGGTAGGCGCCTAAAAACTTATTCTGACTCAGCATCAATAAGGCTTCTTGTCCACAGTATCCGCTCCGCTATTTTGAAGGAAAATGACGTATGAAAAATTCTCTTTGCGACTATAACAGTGA
Source organism: Onchidella celtica (assembly GCA_963931925.1). Classification (NCBI taxonomy): domain Eukaryota; kingdom Metazoa; phylum Mollusca; class Gastropoda; order Systellommatophora; family Onchidiidae; genus Onchidella; species Onchidella celtica. Next base: position 59,881,710 of record OZ007567.1, read on the forward strand.
GGAGCTGAGCGGAATGGATGCTGTGGACAGGTTTACAGAGGTGAAGGGTGTTTCACTTTTTCATTCGTCTTTGTCCGTAAAAATACCGGAGCGGAGCGGATGCTATGGACAAGACCACTTATTCGGACTGATGACCGGTTGTTCAAATGTAGATTTTAAAGCTAAAAAGTTGCAAGACAGACAAAGAGCAAAATACTGAAACAATGTTCGGGCACCCTTATGTAGAGTTTGGAGTATATTTAAGGTTATTACTTTGTTAAATCGTGCTGATAATGGATGAAAGGACAAGGCTATGCCAGTTGTAACATTTGTTGCTGTAAACTCGATGCTTTGCTGACAAGGAAGAGAAGATTTAATACTACAATTTTGGCAACCATCTTGGACTTGCCGCCATAATGGATTTTTTTGTTTGTTTGTTTGTTTTTTGTGGCCGACACATTATTCTCAGACGCAATCATATGAACAGCGTTTGTGCCAAGATCTATAATATTGCAATTTTTTTATTTGAACGACTGTTTCCATTATGAAACCCAGTCTTAGTCCATGGGTGTGGTATTGTAGGTTCACTAAAGGTCGCCGACACAATAATGTGCATGAAAGGAGTATAAATTCCAACCGGTGTGAGATCGTTGTAGTAACAGTGGTATTGGCCTCCACTGTAGGAACTGAAGAAAAAAACAACAAAGGGGGGGGGGGAGAAGGGCAGTGGTAGGAGGGGAGAGGAAGAAGAAGAAAAAGAAATAGAGGAGAAAGCAAGAAGAAGTGAAGGAGGGGGGAGAAATGGGAGGAGAGGGGGGTGGAGAGGTGAGAAGGGTGAAGGGGGGTTGAGTGGAGGGAGTATCCTTAGCATTGCCAGGTACATCCGCTAACGTACATGTACTATAGTTTGGTAACCTGGAGGTTATGTTCTCAAAAAAAACAAAAAAAACGGCAAAGCGTAGAATCATGGAACTGTCAGAGATGAAACGCAATGGAATACGGAGGGTTGTTTGTTACGGCGCCAGTCCGTACATAGAGTAATTAAATACTGTGAGGCTGTGGATTTCCTTCGCAACTTTTTAAGAATTCTTCATTCAGCACCATCGATCTCTAAATAACTCAATATCGTCATCTTTCCCTATTTCCGTGGCACATTCCGGTGCAAAACGTATGCAAACCAAGGAGTCCAGGAAAGCATAATTAATTATTTTTGAAAGACTGGGTGCATGCTGGACTATCCTGCTTCTTATAATAATTATGTTTTTCCTGTAATGTTATCTAATTGGTTATGTTCCCTCCTACGGTGCTCTTTTATCAGCAATACAAACAGATGATCAGACAGACAAAAAGATAGACAGTCGGAAAGACAGACACGCATAAAGACCCATGTATATAATTGTAACAGGGCGACAGACAGGCAAGGTATAGCTAGCGTGGGAAGATAGCTAACGGCGGGGAGACAGAGTTATTGTAGGCCAGAGGGGGAAAGTAGCCGATGCAACTGAAGCGCTTTGACACCCGAAAAGGGTAGTGTTTACTTGACCGCCGTACTTGTCGATCAGATCACCTGGGAATTGCTTGGGGGGTAGAGCTGTTTCAATAGTATTTGACGTGGAGCCGACGGGGGTGGCTATTAGGATAACTAATGCACACTCGGTGGGCGTCTTGGGACGCTACCTGACTGGGTATAAATCCCCGAACGCTCCTTCCAACTTCAGACCGCTGAGAGCACTCACCAGCTTCGTGCCGAAGAGGAGACCACAACTGCAACTGTAACTTTGTACTAGTCTTGTGAGTGGGGAAGGTCAGGGAACCCGCAAACATCCTTTGTCAGAGCGTGGTATCTTTGGTATCTTGTCGGCATTTGGGCTGTTGCTGAGTGGTAAGTTAATTGTACGATGTATGTGTATTTTACTTAATGTTCATGATTGTAGAACCTAAATCTAGTGGGTTTACTTTGGTATAACTACTGCCTCTGAGAGAGTCACGGAAACGCCGTTATATATATGTTACGAAACCTTATAGGATGGGGTCCGTTAGAGAGAGCGTTATTCTTCGTGGGGAACGTGTAAATATCATTAAAACTGTATTGATCGTTTATTCTATTGCCTATATGGGAGCCTATGGAGTATGGGAGCTGCAGCCTGACTTATAACAGTGTCAGCGGTTAAAAGTGTTAATGATGAATATCCGTCATGGAGTAAGTATGGAAGTCATGCCTTCCAGCAGTAGATTAGGACTTTGCGATTGTTTTTCTACAGAGGAGGAAGAACAACACCTTCTTGGCTTCTCAACTTCTTGTACTTTGATTAACGACATCGTGGCTTCTTGGCTTCCCGACCTATTGGTACCTGCCGATACCTGTTGATCTAACTGCGCAGTCAAGCCAGGGTAGAGAGGAAGAACCAGTGCCCAGATAGCGCCATACACCCCTAAAGGAGAGGTTTCCTTATGCTGAATGTTCCCATGTGTTTTATAAAATGTGCTAGAGATTGAATATTACGAAGCCATTTAATTAGCATGTACTGATTTGCATCAACTTCATTCCATCGAAATTCACATGAAATTGTATGACCTATGTTCCTATTATTATTGAATGAATTAATAATTATTGTATATATGTAAGCAATACAGATATCGTTTGTTATAACTTATAGAAGAGAGATAGTCGATTATTTAGTGTGTTTGTGCCGTGCCCATCACGGCTGGTGTCAGAAGAAAGTTAGTGAGAGAAAGTGGAAACATCACAATAATGAAACAATTAAGTGACAAATAAAAAGACAGACAGACAGACAAATCCACGGACACATGAAGCCTTTAAGTGACCAGTAAAAATCACTGAATGGCATTTATATCCATCCACCACGGGAGCAATATCACCGAATGTTGCCGTATACGTTTTTGATGATTGGGACAACTTAAAAGCTAGGCCATCAAATTTTAAAGTACAGCGTTGTCTGAACGGCACTCTTTTCAAGCATAAAGTATAATGGCAGGTGTTCAAATGCACGAACGAGTCGTAAGAGACGTAATGAGTCGTGGTGAGTGATCCATTAAAACCCACAGACTTAAAGCCCAAATGAATCATCCTTCAGTGTAACAGTGTATAATTTTCCATTGCATGGATGGTATCGAAATTACTTTTTCTGCTGAATTTGAGGGGCGCACTGATCTAGAATTGCGTGGGAATCGTTTAGTAATCTATATAAGGTGCCACATCATGCATGCACCGATTTCTCTTCTCTAATCAGAGAGAGATAGCATGTATGTGGGAGATCCCATTAACTGGCTACTTTGTTTTTTTTTCCAAATTTTTTAATGACTTGGATCTAAATTAAGTAATTTGATAGTTGAAAATAATCCCCCTCTCTCTCTCTCTCTCTTTTTATCTCTCTCTCTCTCTTTTTATCTCTCTGTCTGTCTGTCTGTCTGTCTGTCTGTCTGTCTGTCTGTCTGTCTGTCTGTCTGTCTGTCTGTCTGTCTGTCTGTCTGTCTGTCTGTCTGCCTGTCTGCCTGGGTCTGTCTGCCTGTCTGCCTGTCTGCCTGTCTGTCTGTCTGTCTGTCTGTCTGTCTGTCTGTCCGTCCGTCCGTCCGTCCGTCCGTCCGTCCTGCCGTCCGTCCGTCTGTCTGTCTGTCTGTCTATCTATCTATCTATCTCCCCCCCCTCTCTCTCTCTCTCTCTCTCTCTCTCTCTCTCTCTCTCTCTCTCTCTCTCTCTCTCTCTCTCTCTCTCTCTCTCTCTCTCTCTCTCTCTCTCTCTCTTTCGTTTTCCTCTTTCTCTGTCTTTCCTCAACCTCTCCATCCACCTCTTCCCTATCCTCACTCGTTCGCTCAGGATATTAAACAAACATAATGGAAATCAGCGTTTCATTACTCAGAAGCTGCAATGTTATCACAAAAAATAATAATAATAATTAATGATATTTCCCACGCTTTTCTCTCATATTACTCGTTTCACATAATAGGGAGGGATGACGTCATACAATCCACCTATTCTAAAATTGAAAAAAAAAGAACAAGAAAAAGAAAAACAGACCAGAGTCACGCTCTGTACATATTAAATTGGGCTGTTCTATTAAAAGTCCTCTTAAGCACCGTGCAACGTGTGAAAGATTGCTTGTTCAATCCCCGTTCCCCCACAATATAAAATTAATGAGGGGGGAGATATAAAGAAGGAAAGAGAAAAATAACAGCATAGTGGATGACAGCAACGGAATAGCCTAACGCCATTCTTCTCTTTGAAGACCAGATCGAAAAGAAACAAAGAAAGAAAGAAAAGGAAACTATAATATGGACAGCCTGGCATTGTTCTATTGCCTCAATAAACCCTAACCTTTTGAAACCGGGCATTATCTCCAAATTCTCATCAATAAAAACGTGGGGAAAAAAAGTTTCCCCACGAAACCTCAACTGTTGTTTCAACTCCACCCAATTCCACATTTCCCTCCTGTCCTCGTTTCCGGCTGCCAGTATCATTGAAATCACTTCCTCTGTACACGAACGTGCCAGCGAGGGACGGGATTGTGCATGACTCACGCAATCCGGGGTCACTCCATGGCTGAATGCGCACCAACACACAAAGTGACGCTTTTCGCAATTAAACGGGCGGTTCTAAACAAGGAAAGGTAATATGTGCCGATCTCATCACCACTCGTGGTTTGTGATAGCTTTGATGCTCAAGCGACGCTCCACCTGCTACAACAACATTACGTTTCTAAAACCAATTGGTAGCTAAACGACCATAACTCGTCGTCATCGCTTTAAAAAAGAAGTGTATTGTGCGTCCTTGTGTAAAGAGTACATCGGGAATGAGAGATTGGAGAAAAGGATAGAGAGATAGATAGACAAACAGTCAGACAGACACAGACACAGACAGAGAGAGAGAGAGAGAGAGAGATAGATCTATAGACATACAGACAAGACAGACAGAGATACACAGAGAGAGATAGATAGATAGATAGATAGATAGATAGATAGATAGATAGATAGATAGATAGATAGATAGATAGATAGATAGATAGATAGATAGGTAGACAGACAGACAAGTAGATAGATAGATAGTAGATAGATAGAAAGTTAGATAATTAGATAGATAAATAAATAGGTAGGTAGGTAGGTAGATAGACAGACAGACAGATAGACAGACAGACAGACAGACAGACATAGACAGACCAGACCAGACCAGACCAGACAGACAGACAGACAGACAGACAGACAGACAGACAGACAGACAGACAGACAGACAGACAGACAGATAGATAGATAGATAGATAGATAGATAGACAGACAGATAGATAGATAGATAGATAGATAACAAAATCCAGTTTACTTCTGTAAGTTCCAATCAGGCACCCGCAAAACGTTTCCAAAAGCTGGTTTGTCTTTCTCCTGTCAAGTATGAAAAGAATCCCTGTATGATTTACACACGGATGTACTTAAAATTCACTCAGGTAACTGTCTATTTTGCCCACAGCCCAGCCTATTACACTTTTACAGGTTATTCTTGGAACACACGACTAAATGAAAACACACACTTTAATAAACACATAAATAACCCGTAAGTACACATTATAAAGCACTGTGAATTTGTCGATAATTACTGGAGTATTCCACGCTGCGGTGAATTTGGCAACCTCTGAGCTTTCCTGGAATGAATTGTAGTGATGGCCACGGTTCCGACACCAGTGTCGACTCCTCAGGTACTGACATTCACCTTACCACCCGACACCAAAACGTGGTACCTTTACCAGAACTAATGTCAACACTACAGCAGCTCTTCAGTTTTCCTTCTCATTACAACTGTTTAATTTATACTTAATACTTTGTAAACATTACATTAAAATGATTTTAAATATTTAGAGAATTATGCAAATTTTCAGGGTGAGTGTCTGAGTCGACACTAAGGTTGGAGTCGTGACGTCACTCCTCAGGTCAATGTCGGGGGTCAGAGTAGACACCAGCGTTGGAACCTTTGAGCAAAAGGAATCGTGACGTCACTGGAGTCGGTGTCGGTGTCGACTCCAACGAGAATTTACGGTGTCGTGGCCTGGAGTCGCGACACTGAAAAAGCGCTGGTGCCGCCCATCCCTACTGAATAGTACCAATGAAAAAACAAACTGCTTTGTTTCGGTTTGTATAGCAGCCCTTTGAAACAGTAATTATGTGGTTATACTGATGTTTCGAAGGGCTTTGTTCACGGGTAGCGGCAAAGCCCTAATAGCTTTGTCCCGTTTGGGTTGCAATCCAAGTAAAATAATCGCAAGTGAAGCAAGCGAATGCCTGTCTTGACTGAATTGAAAATCGACAAGACTGTTTTTGCGGTGCACGCAATAAAATAAAAAAATGCCAATGAGTTTGAAAATACTGAACTATCAGACTTATCATCAAATCTTACTATCTATAAAAGTATCGAAATGTCAGTCTGATTATCAACTCCTATTGTTTATAAAAGTATTGAAATGTCAGCCTGATTATGAACTCCTATTTGTCTATAAAAGTATCCAGATATAATATCAGCCCCATTGGCAAACCCTATTGTCAGCCAGACTATAACCAACATCTTTGTCAAGGAAAATAATGAAACGAAGACCAGCGTTCTTTTTCTACTGCATTATTTTTCCTTTTCAGATTTTTTTAGACTAGTTTGTATGTTTCTTTTGTGTCACCAAAACTGTGACGTTGGCTGTCTTACGATGTCGCATGACTGACATGGATTTAAAACTTCGGAAAAAGCGTGTGTTCGGTATCATCAGATGAGGGCAACATTGTGTGTTTGTTGTGTTTTGGTGCCCCTTTTTACCTTAGTATGGTATTATCACAGACAAGTGTGATGTCCTAACGAGAAGAACTGTCCTTTCGTGGGGTTTTTGTCAGACACGAGCGTGACGTCCTTAGGTGAAGGACTGTCCTTAGGTAAGGTTTTTCGCGGACGATTGTGAAGTCCTTTATTTAAGAATTGCCCTTCCGTGAGTTACTATCACAGACGAATTTAGAAAAATCAAAAACGATGTCCTTACATGAAGAATGTCGCTGTGTGAGTGGCGACTCAACTGTCACTTTAGATTGATATCTAGTTTCGTATAATATACCCATTTGCTATTGATTGCAGTACATCCAATAAGGAACCATAGTTACATAAATATCATAGATTAAGTTAGTAATTAGAATTTATTGCTTTGAATATACCTCTATTATCTTTTGTTTTGTTTATTAATATTTAAATAATAAGATGGCCTGACCGGCCTGACATATATAGATCCTCTAGTTATTTAATACTTTTCTTGTGTGGTTGTGTCCGAGTGTCAGTTAGCTGCCTCTCGTGCAGTCATAACATCCCCAAGACCCTAACTCTGCTCGTGACACCAATCATAATGATTTAGGCTATACAAGGGAGCAATCGTTATTATTTTGTTACACCCTGCCCTTGCTATTCACACAAAAACATTATGACAACTCTGCCCAAGCGAGGAAATAACAACTTTGTCCACGTGAGGACATGACAACTTTGTCCACGTGAGGACATGACAACTTTGCCTCCCATGAGGACATTATAACTCGATTCACACAAGGACATGACAGACGAGGCCGGAGCATCCGTCAGGCTACCAAAGTGTGAATGCCTTAAATGCACTGCCAAAGCTTGGATGGTTTGGGCCTTCCCCTCCTTCCTCCCAAAAACCGGATTTGGGACCTCTCGCACCTCAGGGAATACATCTAATCACTGAGCATTGCGCTGGTTTCGTAGGAAAGTAAAGGAAGAAAATACAGCGTAACCTAACTGATTGATAGTTTTGATGGGCAACTGATGTTATCGAAAACACAGGAAATGAAAATACATTTTTCTTAACAAAAGGAAATGATTAGATAAAAATGCCATTATGCTCTTGTCAGATGTAACAGTGATAATTAAAATAATGAGAGGGGTAAGTTAGATGATCACGAAGTTCAAGCTGATTCACAATTTGTGGGATGATAGTAGAAAAATGGCTATGCAGGAAACCAAAGCTGCACGTTGTAACATGAAAGAAGGGCAGTTCTGAAAACGAAATAGATGTAACGGGGTTATTAATTTTGAAACTTACATCAGTTTATAGTGGTATGATTTCGGTATGATTATAGAAAGAAAAATTGCAGCGCTGCCGTCGGGCGTCAATTTTTCAAATGTAGAGTGAATAGAACAGCAATCATCAATAGCCCTTGTCAGGGCTACAACGGCAGCCCTTTTTAGGGCTCAAGAAAGAAGAATAAGAAAAGGGCAATAGAAAACCAAGAACACAACCACAACAAACAGAAACCGAAGTATAACAACAAATGCCAACGGCAGAAATTCTCGTTTAACAAAGGTCTCAAAGCAGTGACTATCAATGAGCAAAAGTATCACCTTTCCTATGCCAGAAAAAAGGGGAGCGGACAAAAACATTTTTCACCAGACTATCTCACTTAACTCACTGTGGTATAAAAAGAAGTCCTGTATTCAAATAAGTTTTCTTTGGGCTTGAAGTGCAACAGACCAATCCCCACGAGTTATGACTGTCCAGGATTGCACTGGGAACCAGCGACATTTGTCTCCGTTGTGTGGAGCGGTCGGACATTTAGGGTGGAGTAAATCACAATTTGTTTTGTCATTTTTTCTTCTGCGTGCTTTCGCTTTTGTTTTATGAAACTAATCAACTAATAGACCACACACTGTGCACCCCTCCCAACTGTATGACTCAACACAATGCCATAGAGATGGAAAACGGCTGTGTCAGATTTTTGTAAATCAAATTATGACCTTTTTGTGTTGTTGTTTTTTCCTATGGAGGGTAAAGTGCGATCAGTTTCATACAACCTTCAACTGCGGCCAAAGTCCAGATGGGGGAGTTGGCACGGTAACCGGTTTGTTTTTGTTCCACTTTGAAAAAGTAAAACTACATGAAAGAAATATAATAAACGGGAAATTATTGCTTCATCCATTGATTTCACGGCAATAATTGAGATTGCTTTTACTGCTATTGACTCACTTGGTCTTCATGTCCAATATTAATCATTTTGAAATACATCATGTCACTATCCCAAGACATCTAAAATATTGCTTTAATAAGTCAAAATGAATCACCGGCACCACATTTCCAAAGGGCCCATCCCTTGAAGTAGGTATGCATGATTTTGGCGATTTTTTTTTATTCTTCATCTCCCCTTGAACGCTTTTCATACACTTGGCTCCAGCCTCCACCCCAATAAACTATTCAATGTCCATGGTAAGGCCTTGATATTCTGAAATTTTAAATGGCATTTTTCACGGACTGTCGGGCTATTTCATTAGAAACGTGGGCTACATTTGATTTCTATACATGTATAATCCTACATCTCATTTTGTTCAAAATAAAAATATGAATAAAGCCAATTTTTTAAAAATGCATTACTATAACTGAAAAGCGAACAAATGCTTAAACCCTCGCCCATCATGTACGCTTTTCATAGGCTCGGGGTAACCCAAGCCCACGTTCCACCCCCCTCCGGGCGCACGTACTTCACGGACACGGATGGCCCCAAAGGATTTAAAAAAAAAAAACTGTAGAAAAACAAATGGAACAAAAAAAAAACGGGGATAAGGGGAAAAAAGTTGTCAATTCCCTACGGTCCAATTGCGGCAATCCCTGCCAAGCAAGCCACAGATTGGAGAATAAATCCTGGGAGACGAACTGACACCGTGGGTCAAGAAAATTACACTGGCGTGGCTCGAATTTACCAGTTCGGATGAAGCAATTGTTCCCAACCCCCGACCCCCCGACCTGGTCCCTGCCCAGACACGACTGTGACGCAAATACCCCCGAGAATGTCGTCCGGGTGAGTCACAAACTCGTAACGTGATATCAGTTACGTTTTATTAGCTAGCGCAAGCACATAATAGTGCACACGAACCTTTGCAGGGATTTTTCCTCAAACATGCACCCTCTTGAACTTACATCAGCTCCTAGCTCCAGAGAGCCAATGTCAAGCCATTCATTAAACAGCAGGCTCACATGGCTTTCCTTTCAAAACCTGCCTCTCGTCAACCTTACAAGCTCTCGAGAAATCCCCATCAGATCCGTTTCTGGGATATTAATAACAAGTCAAACCTATGGGGACACTAAAGAATACATCAGACCGGACTGAGAGGGAAATATGCCTTCTTCGTTTCCAGGAAAGGTTATATTTTGCCATCCATTAATCTCATTCCGTTGCCCCATTCAATTATATCATCAAGGCTCCGGATCTCTATTAGAGGATTTCTGTGTCTTGTGCCAGAATTTCCGAGACGTTTCAGCAAATGTCCGAGTTTCTCAGAGGACAAGCCATCAGGATATGAACTCTTCTCTTGTAACGGCACGAGTACAACACCAGACATTAATGACACGAGGGCTGAGAGCATTATGGCAGAAATCTGACATCTCGTTCCGAGTAAAAGAAATGACGGCAAAAAAAAAAAAGCCGCACATAGCAACAACAACAAAATTGACAATTTCGTCGCAAGATCGACATAAATTTTTTCAAATTGTTAAATTAAAAATCTCATGAATATTTTTTTTTAATGTAAACCAATTTACAATTCTGTTCACAGTGTGATTATTGAACAGAGAGATGCGATTATGCCTTTTCATATTACAAGAAAACAAAATAAAGACAGTATCAGCTTACATAACACAAACTTGTTAAGGACATTGTCCACAGTATGATGTGCAAAGAGAGTCCTTAGAACAACCAAGTCCGAATGTTTGTTTGCAGTGAACTGAGGGAGGACTCTCCGAATTTCAAATGTTGTTTATGAAGATGGTACACTTTGTGACGAAGTATTAAAAAGAAATACGTATTGCTCCGCAGACAGAGACTCTCCCTCTCTATATTTTTCACACCATTGTAGGCGTAGGACTTAGGTAAAGCTAAGACAGCCTACCTGTCTCTTGAGTTGACCTTGTAGTCTATCAACGCATCGCCTCCCTCTACCGTTATATCGTCACTTCCTGTCCCTCTCCATCGAGAGTGGTTTCCCTTGTGAGGTCAATGCGATCGTACTCCGTAGTGTTTATGTTTCGCATTACCCCACACAACCCCCCACCAGTATTGTCCTCACATAAACCTCCTAGGTGGACGAAGTTGACGTCCAGACCTGGAGCTCTTGGAACCCGTAAGATGAGGCCGCTGAGGTGAGGAAGGTGGAGGTGGAGGTGGAGGAGCAGGAGGATTGTTTGTTGGGACAGTTCTGGGCCGTCCACGTTTCGGTGGGTGGGCGATAGGGACTGGTTGTGACGTTTCTATGTGGGCTGGTTTCAGGCGATCAATCGAAATTGTTTCTGTCCGATTTCCCGTAAGTATTTGGAAAGTCTTGTCGTCCCGAGCGGCGACGACGTATGGTCCGGTGTATGGGCGTTGTAAAGGACGTTGAGAGGCGTCGCTTCTAACAAAGACATACTTTGCTGTTGCCAAAGTGCTTGGCACATTGTTTGGAGGCCGGCAGTGTCGTGGTGGGAGTGGGTAGGAATGATTGGGCCTGGCCGCGAAAGTCATTCAACTGTTCAGTGGTGTCACGAGTGGAGTGAGTGCAATTAAGGGGATTGCTACAGAGCGGGTGTAGAGTAAGGACTCACAGTAGACAGCAAGTTAAGCGTGCTGTTGTGAGTAGTAGTGGGGCGGGGTCTGAAGGAGGCGAAAGCGCTGTATAACTATCACTGCAAGTTAGAAGGTCCTAGGGATCGGACGTGTGAATAAAAGCCCATCGGGCGGACATAAAGGGGAAGCAGTCGAGAAGACTAGTGAGAGTCTTTCCAGTTATGACTGGTATGTAGAATGTTGATTGATTATTATGATTGATGTATTATATTATATTCGTCTATTACCATGATGTGAATAAGTATATGTGAGGAATGTGGAAGTCCGTGATATTGGATATAGCAATGTGCGCCATGAGCGATAGATGAAGGTGAGTTCATGGATTTGTAGCGCGAGTGAGTAGTGTGTACTCCGCTGGAAGTGTGTTACCGTAAGATGTGTGGTGAGTGAAAGGTGAACTAGTGTGTGTACGTTTCATGGGTTGTAAGGAGAGGTGGAGTGAATAGAAATGGTAGGGTATTATACCAATGTAATGTTATTCTTGTAGGTGTCGGGGACGGGCCGCAGAGCCACCTCGATGAGCACAGGGGATAGGCCAGCATAGGGCCGGAGGCCACACATAGGCCAGAAGTGAGGCTGTCAGTGCAGGACAGTAGAGGCACATAAAGTCGTGGCAGTCAGGCCACGGACAGGGACGTAGATATGAGAGTGAATGAGAGACTATATTGTTGCCATGTTGATAGGCTAGTGAACTGATACTATGTTGTTGCCATGTTGATAGGCTAGTGAACTGATACTATGTGTTGCCATGTTGATGGCTATGGAAATAATAATGTGTTATTGCCCTGCGGAGGTGCTAGGGGAGTGTTAAGGTGTATGACAGTAGGAAGGGGATATTGAGAGACTGCGGTGCCAGTAACTTATTAATGTACTATTAAGACCCTGAGGGGAGAGGCTGAGGCCGAAGTGCCTTTAGGAGTAACTACCGGATTGTGGATCCGAGGGAGCGTGTGTGTGAGAATAAGGCCGTTGTACGGCAGTCATTCAATAATATAATATATGTAATTGCGCTATTATATGTATAATTATGTTTAATAAATGTGTGAGTCTGATGGATTGTTCTGTTAAGTGTTAACTTGTTTGTTCGTGATTGTTGTCCTGTCATAACTTATTACATCTCCCAGTCTGGGATTTGTGACATTGGGGGCTCGTCCATTGTGACTCGTCCATTTTCGTAATATTTAGTTGTAGTTAGTTAGTAGGTAATTGTGCTGTCTTGTCCGTTGGATGAATGGACATTTCATGATAGGATTTATGTATAATAATGAATGTATATTGATGCATGTATTGCTATGAGTAGGTATTAATTTGTATTTAAACTTTCCAGAGTGTGTGCGTGCAGCCTGAGGAGACGAGCAGCCAGAGCTCCGATTAAAGGGAGGAGTTTTACTCAAAATTTTGAAAGTTAAGTGAAAGTCAAAGTTTTGTGCCCTGGATTGTGGGCTGTTCCTTTAATCTGTCTTTTTCCCTGTTTTTGCTGTTTTTGTTGTCGTTATAGGTTATACGGGCGGTGGCGCGGGTTTGCTGTGTTGAACTTAGTTTATCCTTTTAAAAAGGTGTGGTAAACTTTGGAACTTCGTTCATCACAGTGACCAGTTCTGTAGGGACCTGTATTTTTGTTTAGATTGTAGCGTTCTATCTTCCTCGTTGTTTTAGGAAGACGTTTCTCTTGTCCCTCTTCTACCTTTCTGTAGATACGTTCTTTTTTTTCAGACTCTGTTCTTGTTCGTACCTTGTTGTGTAATCGGCGTAGTAGGTTGCATTTTTTTTTCCATTATAGTTTTTTTTTGTAGAAGCTTTGTCCTAGTCTGGTTCGTTGTCCTTGACGTACTTGTGGTCCTTCTACTGTATTTCTTCATTCTTGTCGTTTCTATTTTCTTTTATAATTAATAGTGCATGCATTTTGTAGATGTAGAATTAGTTTTCCTGTAAAGGTAAATTTCTGAATTGTATTCTGAATTGGGTATTGTTATATCTGGTGTGATCTCAGGTCTCTGGTCGTGTCGTTAGTTATCATACCGACAGGTTAGCCGTTTTTTTAAATACATACCATAACCATAAATCTGTGAAATGGCGGAACTCCAACAACTAATGAAGTTGGGTAAGGAACTTGGCCTGGAGGGAGAGGAGCTACGCGGCTGGATTAAAGAACAGCAGGCGGATTTGCGCGATGAGCGTGCTAAGGATAGAGAGCGAGAAAAAGAGGCTCAAGAGCGACAGAGAGAAGAGGAAAGAGAGGCTAAGGCTCAGCAACAGGAGAGAGAGGCTAAGGATAAGGAAGAGGAAAGAGAGTTTAAGTTGAAGGAGTTAGAGGCTCAGCAACAGGAAAGGGAGTTTAAGTTAAAGGAGTTAGAAGCTCAGCGACAGGAGAGACAGGATAGGGAGCAGGAAAGGGAGATAAGGTTAAAGGAGATAGAGGCGCAAGTGAAGATCGCCGAGTTGGAAATCAAAAAGAATGCACCAACAGAAACAGTTGAGCGGCAGGTACACAATAAAGGTGGCGTTAGGATTAAGCTCCCTACGTTCGACGACCGGAAGGACGACATAGACGCCTTCCTTTACAGGTTCGAGCTGAACGCACAATTGCAATGGGGGGAAAATAAGGAATTATGGGCCACGTACCTGGCATCGCTATTGCAGGGGCGAGCGTTAACCTACTTTAAAGAGCTACAGCGCGAAGACGTGCAAGACTACGATAAGCTGAAGGCTTTGCTGCTTCGCCGATTTGCGCGTACCGAGGAATATTTCCGGGAGCAGTTTAGGCGAGCACGTGCAGACACCAGGGAGGACTTTGCTGCCTTCGTCGCGAGACTAACGGAGTATTTCGCGAACTGGGTAGACCTGGCGCATGTGGGCACGGATTTCGCTAAACTGAAAGACTTAATGATCCGTGACCAGCTGTACGCGTCGTGCCACAAAGATCTGGTGGCTTTCCTGAAAGAGAACGAACCCGCGACGGTGCAGGAGGCGTCTAAGTTGGCGGAGGCATACCGTACGGCGCATCCGTCCAAACCAGTCGCCAGGGCGTACGTCCAAGATGCTGGGTACGTCGCCGTTGTCGAGGGGTCGCCGGCAGGACTTGGGGACAGGTCGCGTCAGCGTGGTGCCTATAGCGGGCAAGCCCAGGGGCAGCGTAGGGGCTATCACCAATCACCGGCATATGGATCCGGTAAGTTTGACCGAGCAGGAGGGCTAGGTCGCGGTAATGGCCGGGGGCGAATTGTGACCTTTGCCGATGACCGACGGCATAGGGACTCTAGTTCCGGTCGCGATGGGTCACGGGGACCCAGGCCTAGAGCAGCACAGGGAGCGGAGTGTTGGACTTGCGGACGCGTGGGTCACTTTTCACGCGAGTGTAGGGCCGCGAAGTGTTGGAACTGCGGTAGAGCGGATCACATCAGCGTGAACTGCCCTGCAGGTAGGATAGCGGCGAACGTGGACAGTAGCTCCAGTCCATGCTCCCCAAATAAATTTCATCATGCGGCTGCGTGTGTTACATCGGACAACGGAGGCGGACAGTATTCTAAGTGTCCCAGTTGTGAGAAGTTATTATCTTCCGGTGTTTTACCTTGTGGGAGAAAGATCCCCGTTATAAATTCATGTCATACAGGAGGTGGTCTTAGGGTTTATCCGGGGTTTGTTGGGGACGAACCGGTCTCGGTTTTACGAGATACAGGATCTACCGTTGTGGGAGTGCATAGAGACTGCATTCGGGATTCACAGCTTACAGGTGAGACTGTCCCGTGCATCCAATTTTCGGGGGCCATTGAGAAATTACCCATGGCAAAAATAATGATAGATACACCTTTCCTTAGCGGGGAAGTCGAAGCAGTCGTTGGTTGTTTTCCAGGCGCCCAGCTCATCATTGGGAATGTATCGCGGGTAGGTTCCCCTTCCGATGAGAACGTGCAAGCATGGTCGCAATCAAAAGGTATTGACTTTTGCGCCGCGGTCGAAACACGCCGACGGGTAGCCGATAAAGACAAGATTAGACCTTTGGCTACGCCAGCGGTCAACCTAGATATCACGCCAGAGCGCTTGGCGAAATTACAAAGGGAGGACCCATCATTAAACCCATGCTTTGGGGAGGCGCGAACCGAGAAAACGAGGAGATATAAGAACGGGTCATCTTCTTTTTTTGTTCAGGCGGGCATTCTGTTCCGTAAGTATGTAACGGTGTCCTCAATTTTAAAGCAGGTCGTTGTGCCAGCGTTGCTGATCGCAACAGTATTGCATTTGGCACATGATGTCCCATTAGCGGGTCATATGGGGATAGCTAGAACCAAAGAAAGGGTTCTTAAAAATTTTTACTGGCCATCGATCCACAGAGATGTGCAGGTCTATTGTAAGACGTGCAGTGCGTGCCAAAAGACGACGCATAAGGGTCGTACACCCCAGGCCCCTCTTCAGAAGATCCCCACGGTCTCGGAACCGTTTAAAAAGGTCTCGATAGACCTTGTTGGCCCCATTCACCCAGCGACCGATAGGGGGAATCGATTTTTCTTAGCGGTCATATGTAATGCTACGAGATGGCCAGAGGCGGTTCCTCTGCGGACCATAACGTCTGAGGCAGTCGCGGAAGCGTTGTTTGCAATTTTCGCTAGGGTAGGAATACCAGAGCAAATTCTGTCTGATAGGGGCGCGCAATTTACGTCGCAGATGATGAAGGAATTGTTCCGCTTATTCAGTATACAACCCATCACTACCACCCCTTATCATCCGCAGGCTAATGGCATGTGCGAGAGATTGAACTCGACGTTAAAGTCGATGCTGCGTAAGGTAGCTGCTGATCGCCCTAAAGATTGGGATAGATATATCCCTGCAGTGTTATTCGCGTACAGAGAGGTACGGCAGGAGTCAACGGGATTCTCGCCGTTCGAAATGATGTACGGTCGTAGTCCTAGGGGCCCAACTGATGTTCTTCGGGACATGATGACGTCGCCATCATCGGGAGACGATGAGCAGATTTCGGTGTTTCAGTACCTTGTTGATTTAAGAGAAAGACTATCTTCAGCGCGCACTATAGCAGAAGAAGCGTCTAGTATCGCTTCGAAAAGAGCAAAAGACTATAAAGATAGAGGGTCCAAACTGAGAATTTTTAAGCCAGGAGACAAGGTTCTGCTGTTGTTACCTACGGACCATAATAAGTTATTGATGACATGGAAAGGCCCTTATGTTATTGAGCGAGTTGTTTCAAAGGTAGATTACGCTATCCACATTGATGGAGCGAGTAAGGTTTTCCATGTTAACATGCTACAGAGATTTTATGAGAGACCACAGTATCTGTGTGCACAGACAAGACCAGAGGAAACTGTCTTCTCTATTGCTTGTACGGGGGTCGTAGACCAGTTGGACTGTGACGTAAGCGACACCGAGGCGCAGGAGGAGTTACAAATTCAATTGCCGGAGTTAACTCCGACACAAGGTTACAGGGACGTAAAAATTAACCCTGACCTTACGAGTTCAAGGAGTAGGGAACTTGAGACCCTGTTAGCGTCATTTCCGGATGTTGTTACGGATTTGCCGGGTCGCACTACGGCGATCCAGCACCAAATAAAGTTGACTTCGGATAAGCCAGTATTTCTTAGACCGTATCCGTTGCCTTTTTCTTCGAGAGATAGAGTCATAAAGGAAGTTGAGTCGATGTTGAAGTTAGATGTGATAGAACCATCAACATCGCCGTATTCATCACCCATCGTCCTCGTGAAGAAACTTGATGGATCGGTGCGGTTCTGTATTGATTTTCGAAGATTGAACACTATTACGGTAGGCGATAGGGAGCCTATTCCGTTTCAGGAGGAATTAATAGCTTCATTGGCCGGGTCCACGTGGTTTTCCAAGATAGATTTGACGAAAGGGTATTGGGAAATCCCGCTTACTGAGGAGTATAAACAATACACGGCGTTCCAAACGCCCATTGGATTATTCCAATTTAAGGTCATGCCATTTGGGTTGGTAAACGCACCAGCGACGTTTGCACGATTAATGAGATTGGTGTTGAAGGACATACCTAATGTCGTGTCATTCTTTGATGATATAGCATGCCATACGTCGACATGGTCTGATCATATTCAGACACTAACAGTAATTTTTCAACGATTACGCCATTTTGGGTTAACTGCTAAACCCGCAAAGATGGATTTGGCATGTCCAGAGATAATATTCTTAGGACATATTGTGGGTAGAGGTGTTCAGAGACCTGAAGAAACAAAAATTGACAAGTTAGTAGGGTTGCAAATCCCTAAAACAAAGAAACAAGTCAGAAGCTTAGTGGGAATTTTAAATTATTACAGAAAGTTCATTCCAAATTTTTCCTCCTTGTCATCTTCTCTTACTGACCTTACTAAGAAGGGACAACCCGATAAGGTCCAGTGGACGTCTGAATGTCAGACAGCATTTGATAATTTGGTGACAGCGTTATCATCGTCACCCATTCTGATATTACCCGATTTTCGATCTAATTTTATCCTCAGAACGGATGCGTCGGACTCTGGTGTCGGCGCTTGTCTTCTACAGGAGAAGAACGAATGTCTCCATCCTGTAGGTTATGTCAGTAGGAAGTTATTGCAGAGAGAAAGAAAGTATTCTGTGATAGAGCGTGAGTGTCTTGCCATTGTCTGGTCCGTCCAGAAACTAGGACGTTATCTCATGGGACGAGAATTTTGTATCCAGACGGACCACAAGCCACTGACATTTTTGTCGAAGAATCGTTCGTCCAGCCCACGCTTGTCTAGATGGGCATTGGCTTTACAGCCGTACACCTTCGTTATTCAACCAATTCCAGGAACCAGCAATCATATCGCCGACTACCTTAGTCGAGCCTAGGGGAAGATTTCAGGAGCTTATACATCGGAGGACAGGAACATTGACAGGATCTGTGTGAATGAGTCGACTTTAAAATATTGACATTATAAAATATATGATATGAAGAATGGTTGATAGGTTGAATGGTTTTTGATTCTGTATTAAGTATTGTGGTTAGTTAGCTATTCATGATGTGACACATATATGCATATTTCAGGCCATATTGATCCCCATATTTTCCCCTGATTTCGGTATTTTATATACTAGGGGAACTGCTAGGTCAGTTTTTTTAGTGTAGGTATTGCTCACGCTCACTCGTTGACAGTCATCTTGATGCGATTTGAAATTAATTGCATTAATTTTTTTGGGGTGGGGGATGATGTCACGAGTGGAGTGAGTGCAATTAAGGGGATTGCTACAGAGCGGGTGTAGAGTAAGGACTCACAGTAGACAGCAAGTTAAGCGTGCTGTTGTGAGTAGTAGTGGGGCGGGGTCTGAAGGAGGCGAAAGCGCTGTATAACTATCACTGCAAGTTAGAAGGTCCTAGGGATCGGACGTGTGAATAAAAGCCCATCGGGCGGACATAAAGGGGAAGCAGTCGAGAAGACTAGTGAGAGTCTTTCCAGTTATGACTGGTATGTAGAATGTTGATTGATTATTATGATTGATGTATTATATTATATTCGTCTATTACCATGATGTGAATAAGTATATGTGAGGAATGTGGAAGTCCGTGATATTGGATATAGCAATGTGCGCCATGAGCGATAGATGGTGAGTTCATGGATTTGTAGCGCGAGTGAGTAGTGTGTACTCCGCTGGAAGTGTGTTACCGTAAGATGTGTGGTGAGTGAAAGGTGAACTAGTGTGTGTACGTTTCATGGGTTGTAAGGAGAGGTGGAGTGAATAGAAATGGTAGGGTATTATACCAATGTAATGTTATTCTTGTAGGTGTCGGGGACGGGCCGCAGAGCCACCTCGATGAGCACAGGGGATAGGCCAGCATAGGGCCGGAGGCCACACATAGGCCAGAAGTGAGGCTGTCAGTGCAGGACAGTAGAGGCACATAAAGTCGTGGCAGTCAGGCCACGGACAGGGACGTAGATATGAGAGTGAATGAGAGACTATATTGTTGCCATGTTGATAGGCTAGTGAACTGATACTATGTTGTTGCCATGTTGATAGGCTAGTGAACTGATACTATGTGTTGCCATGTTGATGGCTATGGAAATAATAATGTGTTATTGCCCTGCGGAGGTGCTAGGGGAGTGTTAAGGTGTATGACAGTAGGAAGGGGATATTGAGAGACTGCGGTGCCAGTAACTTATTAATGTACTATTAAGACCCTGAGGGGAGAGGCTGAGGCCGAAGTGCCTTTAGGAGTAACTACCGGATTGTGGATCCGAGGGAGCGTGTGTGTGAGAATAAGGCCGTTGTACGGCAGTCATTCAATAATATAATATATGTAATTGCGCTATTATATGTATAATTATGTTTAATAAATGTGTGAGTCTGATGGATTGTTCTGTTAAGTGTTAACTTGTTTGTTCGTGATTGTTGTCCTGTCATAACTTATTACATCTCCCAGTCTGGGATTTGTGACAAGTGGCACAGAAAGGAGTGGCAGTGGCAGCAATCAGTTCTCCTGGAATTGTGAGATGCTCTCCGTAGACTAACTCAGCCACTGAAGCTCCAATGTCCTCCTTTGGAATAGTTCTTAGGCCCAGCATGACCCATGGTAGTTCCTCCATCCAGTTGGGACCATGCAGTCGAGCCATGAGTGAGGATTTGAGAGTCCTATGAAATCGTTCAACGATTCCGTTTGATTGTGGGTGATAGGAAGTCGTGCGATGGATCCTAGTCCCGAGTCTTTCCATGATTTCCGTCCAGAGGGCAGAAGTGAACTGAGAACCCCTGTCAGAAGTAATGTCTGTTGGGATGCCAAAACGAGCTATCCATACACTGATGAGCGCATGGGCACAAGTGACAGTAGACGTGTTTTGAAGTGGTATCACTTCTGGCCAGCGTGTGCTGCGGTCGATGATGGTAAACAGATGAGTGTATCCCTGGGAAGAAGGGAGAGGTCCGACAATGTCCACGTGTATGTGACTGAACCTTTTCTTTGGTGTTGGGATCTGCTCAAGTGGGGCGTGGACGTGTGTGTGTACTTTGGATCGTTGGCAATCCAAACACTCTCTTACCCATTGTCTAACTTGTTTCTTCAAACCATGCCACATGAACTTCTGAGACACAAGTCGTGCTGTAGCTCTTGCCCCAGAATGTGAAAGGTTGTGTATGGTGTCAAACACTTGACGTCGGAAATCTGGCGGCACCACTGGCCGTGGTTTTCCTGTGGAGATGTCACACAGCAGTTGAGGGCCTGTTGGTTCCACAGCTGTATGAACCAAACTGAGATTTGTGATGGCTGTGCAATAGGCCTGAATTTCCTCACTTGCAGCCTGAGAAGTAGCCATTGCTGAGTAGTCTACGCCTACCGACACATTGGAGATAGAGCGTGAAAGGCAGTCAGCGGCGACATTGTCTCTACCTGAAATATGCCTGATGTCTGTTGTGAACTGAGAGATGAAGGCCAGTTGTCTTTGTTGGCGACCAGACCAGGGTTCTGTGACTTTTGACATCGAGAAAGTCAGGGGTTTGTGGTCAGTGAAAACGCAGAATGATCGACCCTCAAGCAGGAACCGGAAATGACGAATGGAGAGATAGATGCCGAGCAGTTCTCTGTCAAAAGCGCTGTACTTCCTCTCTGCGGGACGTAAGCGCCTACTGAAAAAAGCTAAGGGTTGCCACGACCTATCCACAAATTGTTCGAAAACCGCACCGACCGCTTGTTCCGATGCATCACATGTGAGTGCGATGGGCACATCAGTGTTTGGGTGGGCAAGCATGGCTGCCTCTACCAGTGCTGATTTGCTAGTCTGGAAGGCAGTGCTCATTTCTTCCGTCCACTGTATGTGGGTGGACTTTGAGGAGTTCTTTAAAGCATCATACAGGGGCCGTTGAATCTCTGCTGCACGGGGAATGAACCGATGATAGAAGTTTATCATCCCCAAGTACTCTTGTAACCCTTTCGCCGTTTGAGGTGGGGGAAAATCCTCAATTGCTTTGACCTTGGAAGGAAGAGGCGTAGACCCTAATGGAGTGATGTGGTGACCTAAGAAGTCAATCTCCGAGACTCCAAAAACACATTTCTCCAGTCTTACCACCAGACCAGCGTCACACAATCTTCCACAAACAGCGTGAAGATCTTCCAAATGTTGGGCCTCCGAATCGCTAGCGACCAGGATGTCGTCTATGTAGTTGAAAGCACATTTGAGGTCTTGGAGCAGAGAGTCCATCAAGCGCTGAAATGCTTGTGCAGCATTCTTGAGACCAAACGGCATGCGCAGAAATTCATACAGGCCGAATGGAGTGATGATTGCCGTCTTTTCGATGTCCTCTGGGGCCATGGGTATCTGATGGTATCCACGAATGAGGTCGATCTTGGAGAAGATAGTTTTCCCTTTCAGCCCGGTTGAGAAATCCTGGATGTGAGGAACGGGGTACCGGTCTGCTATCGTCCTGTCGTTGAGGCGACGAAAATCCCCGCATGATCTCCACTCTCCACTAGCTTTAGGAACCATGTGCGAAGGTGATGCCCACGGGCTGCTAGATCGTCGAATCACTCCCATGTCCTCCATTTTCTTGAATTCTTCTTTTGCAGTGGCTAGCTTGTCGGGTGCCAGACGACGTGCCTTAGCATGGATAGGGGGGCCAGTAGTAGGCACATGATGATGGACGCCATGCTTCACCTCTGAAGATGAAAAGGTGGGTTGGAGGATTTGTGGAAACTCAGAAAGTACTTTCCTGAACCTGTTGCTCTGCGGAGCAATAGGAGCGAGCTCTTGTATCGATGCATACGCTACTTGATGGATGCTGCAAGGGTAGATGGCCAACGAGTCAGCCTTGATTAGCTGCTGGCCACGTATATCAACAAGTATGTTGTGTCGGCGAAGGAAGTCTGCGCCGAGTAATGGCCGTTTCACATCCGCTACCACGAATCTTGCCGTGAAGACTCTATCCCTGGTCCTAATTGGTATGATACGCGTACCATAGGTTGCAATGTTAGAGCCATTAGCAGCGAGGAGTGGAGGTCCGCAGGTACCGGTGCGTTTGTCCAACAGTGTTGCAGGAATGACTGATACCTGTGCACCCGTGTCAACCGAGAAGTGACGTCCTGTGATGTTGTCGACTATAACCAGTTGTGGAGAGCCCGGGCCAGCAGAAGTTTGAGAGACGGGTGTCACTACTGCTGACCCTGCCTGGCGTTTTCCTGGTTCCTGTTGGAAGTTGAAGAGGAACGAGGTTTGGGGGCAGGATGTGTGCACGGTTGGATGCACTTGCGTGCCTGTTCTCCAAAACGATTGTGGTACCAGCACACTGACGAGCTTTGACCACCGCTAGATCTAAGTCTAGGTGCAGAGGGTGATGGCTGTGTTGCAGCGATGTTTACCTCTAGCACTGCGTTGGAGTTTGGAATGACGGACAGGTACAGTCGGTCCGCTTCCTGTGCCAGTAGCCTGTAAGTCAGCAGTGTGTGACGCTGCCAGGGGTGTTCTCACATGTTCAGGCAGTTGTTGTAAGAACAGGTGTCTGAATAGGAAACATGGGCTATGGGGCCCAAGAAGAGCCAGCATAGAGTCCATTAGTTCCGATGGTTTGCGGTCACCAAGTCCCTGAATGTTAAGAAGGAGGTGGGCTCTTTCTGATTCAGATTTGCCAAAAGCAGATAAAAGGAAAGCCTTAATAGCCTCATACTTGCGTTCCTGCGGTGGGGAAACGAGCACAGATAGAGCCCGTGTTGCTGTTTGACTGTCGAGACTGGCCACCACGTGGTAATACTTTGTGTCATCCACGGTGACGTTACGGATGGCAAACTGCGCCTCCGCTTGAGCGAACCACGCTTCTGGGTTGGTGGTCCAAAATGTTGGCAGTTTCAGAGAAACAGCCAACACTGCTTTGTGTTCTTCCATGGTGGAAACTCTTGGAATTTCGTTCCAAGTTCGGGGTCACCAATGTAGGCGTAGGACTTAGGTAAAGCTAAGACAGCCTACCTGTCTCTTGAGTTGACCTTGTAGTCTATCAACGCATCGCCTCCCTCTACCGTTATATCGTCACTTCCTGTCCCTCTCCATCGAGAGTGGTTTCCCTTGTGAGGTCAATGCGATCGTACTCCGTAGTGTTTATGTTTCGCATTACCCCACACAATCCTTTTTATATTTCCAGAAAAAAAAAAATCTGACATTATTAGTTTATTGTCCTCAGAGATAAAAAAAAAATAACCGGGCGGGGGGGGGGGGGGTCTTCTTGCTTTTTGTTGTTCTCGTTGTTGTTTCTTAACCTAGGCTGAGCAAACATTATTAACACCTTGAAAAATCAGGAGAACCGCTGGCCCTGTGGAACATCCATGAAGACCCCCCCCCCCCCCCCCATTCTTATATTCATTCCAGAGGGCAACGAGCTGCATTTGATCACGGCTCGCAAGGGCTGTTTGGAACGGGCGGCTATTTTGTACAGAAATGGAGCCAAGAATAACACGTCTATGAGGGACAGATCAAGCCTAGCTACATACTTCGGCTTTCTGTGCTTGTTTTGTTCTCCCTCGCATTGCGGATGTCCCGTCCAATTACCAGGATCCTAGATTGGCTTCCAGATATAAAACAAGTGCGATGGAAGGTCAGTCATGCGACAGTGCATTCCACAGATTAAAGACATTCGTCCCCCCGTAGGTCTGGACAAGGGCAAATACAAACTGTCCAGAAAAAATCCTTACCTGCCCTACTGCTGCATCCATGCCAGCCGGACACGTGTATCACTGCTCGAGTGCATTACCAGAGTGTAAGAAGAACAATGCCATTAGACATAAAAACATGTTTTTTGATATATTTATGAGAGCATCCATATGGTAAGTAAGTTCGGAGAAGGTAGAGAGGGGGTTCGCATATAGCATAAGAACAGCGTAAATGAGGGGATGAGTAGTTTGGGTAACATACGCGCCCTTTTCAGTTATAGTTAATAAATTAAACACTTTGGTTTCATTTATTGTTCTTTTTCATAATAAAGTAGGTTGTAGAATTACATAAAACTTACGAGAGCCCATGCAAAATGTTTATTGAACAGGATGATCAAGGCATGGACAAGGGCTACGTGCCACTCTGCTGCTTTCACAAAGTGAAAGAATGGCCGGGGGAGAAGGAGGGGGGGGGGGTGGGGGGTAAAATTACCAAAAATCAAGCGCACATTTACTAACAAAGTCGTTTGGCACGACACTAAGTAATGAAAAATAAAATATACTACGATGGGTATTATATAGGGTTGCTCTTGTTTTTTTGTTTTTTTAACTAAGGACCTTGATTGGGTGGTTTGCCAAACTGAGGTAACCGGCCCTTCAAATTGTCCGCATGCCGCTCCGGATATTGCATGTCTTCTTTCTGACGTGGTCTGGTACATATTGATTTAAGACTGTCACTGACGCTTCAGGGTCTTTCTAAAACAGTGAGAATTCCTTGCCCCCTAGTGAAGATACAAGTTCATAGTCGTTTGTTTTAAATCAATTTTTATCGTCTCCAAATTTCACCTAGTTTGATTAGATTCCCCATCCTTTATCTCTCCTTCTTCCAAGACACTGTTCTCGGATGGCGGGAGGCGGTATGTTGTGGAATCGAGGGAGGGGGCTGAAGGTTTTATGTAAACATACTTTGGCTTTTAGGCCCAGCGTGCACCAGCCGATTTCGATCGGTCAAGTAGTTGGGTCATGACATCACCACACTGAGTTTTCAATGACATCCAACTCGTCTAGTCCATTGATGCAAGAGCTTTCATGGAAACTAAGTGTCGTGACGTCACCATCCAACCTGTCGGCAGATCAAGCCCGGCTAGTGTGTCCTGGGACTTAGTGTCGCTTAACCCGAGATCGCTTTATTCGGGGCGATATTTTGAAACTAAATATTGGGTAAAATATTCAGTCTGCAAGAGCGAGCAGAACGGCTGATTAAAACTTCTGCATTAAATATGTACAACAGGATTCTGTAACCCTTTTGAATTGCAAACATCTGAAAAGTACACTACCCACAGAGTTTAGATAAGAGACCGAGTTTAGAGTTTAAGATGTGTGTCTTTTTTTTCTCTCTCTGTTGTTCTACTATCTGACTGATCAGTACGAATGAATTGATTATTCCAGTGCAGTTGAATACCAAGCACTTTTAACTGTTTCAGGTCCCATGCTTTTATGTTTAGACAGAAAATTCGTTAGACTGTTTGGCTACAGCATTTAAAAAGAACAAAATATTTATATAGCTGATTCCAGAAACATTTCATTGTACAGATCGTCAGGGAATGTGGAGTATAACAGTCCTTAGACAATCTTTACGCATTTCACAAATCACTTTTATTTATCCAGATTTCTTAATCCAACCGAATCGGTTATACTCTCTCTCTCTTCAAGTGCCGGATCAGGAACAGATGCCGACGATCATGGTTCGCCACTCATTCCTCTGCTCGGATGCTCTCAAATAGCCCATAATTATAGTCCTAGTTTTTCCCTGTCGCCCATCTGTTCAAACTCTCTATATGTTATTCTTTGTCTAAACAATAGCCAAGTGCAAGTGACTGCCTTTAGTTACATGATACAACGAGGCACCTCCTTCTACCTATTCGTCAATTGGGGTTCACAGAATATTTCTATCACCCGTGTTGAACTCACAAGAGTGTTATTTCTTACGTCCCTAGGTAGAGCCTATGATACTAGCAGCAAGCTCTTCCATAAACTGAAGTCTTTGAAGTCAGCAGCTCCAAACAAAATTAACACCAGTTCAAAAACTTAAAACTGCACGTAGAAACAGCTGTATTTTCTTTTTTTTTTCAATTAACCTGTCAGTAACAACTGCAAAATTCCAAAGAAACAAAAATTGAATAGCGCATTTTACGTCACAGTAATGAACATTTGGAATTACGCGGTCCTGACGTTGGGAATAAGACTCCTGGTGTTGCTTTAACATCTCCATCAATATCACCACCATTTAAGTTATTGTCGTCGATATTATCACGGTCACTACCACAATATATCATCTACCTTAGAAGGGAAATAGTGAATAGTGCCTGCGGATCCATGAAAGAATTATTTTCTGACATGGATCCGCAATGCATTCTGTCCTCTCTGAGAGAGGCTAAAAGCTACAACTTGATCTAATAATTTTTATACTCGTTTACAAAACTTTTTCCAGATCTATACAAACTAACTTTTAAAATTTTACCAATGTATTAAAATTATAAGAGTGTATTTATTTCTATGTTAAACTTAACAAATCTGAATAGAAACATAAATAAAGAAAATGTACCCAAATAGACCAAAGTGGCCGTTATCGTGCCGACTCGCCGTAAAACTCAAACTCAAACTCCGGTTTAATGAAAGTTAGGAATTAAATGGTCCAAACTCTGGGCGTCAGATGTCTAGTGTTGCTCTACCATCTCCATCAATATCGCCACCATCAAAGTTGCTTTTGTCGGTATTACCACTGTCACTCAAAGAAAATCACCATCTCTGATCCAGTGGTTCTCCGTCTGTGGTTACATCCCTCACCTTTCGATCCCAAATTTCAATAATTCCTCCCCCATTCTGAACTGTCATCTACTGACAGTTTCACCATTATACTTCTACAGTGATAATTATTTAAACAATTCATGAAACTACGTTTCTTTATTCATTGCAATCACATGAAAAAATACATCTATATTTCAATGGATCACAAAGCTTTTATCTAACTGTACAGAGTACATTCTTTCCCAGTTGGGACTCCCTCCTCTGACTGAAATTCCTGACCGATTCCTCCCCTAGCTAAAATTCCTACTCTTAAATTTGAACTTCCTCCTCTGGGAGCCAGATGCCTCCCGCTTGAGATTCACAGGTCTAAAGAGTAACAAAGTCACTAGTCTATGCTAATGACACACGTCAGACTTATGTCAAAAAGGCAACTGACGGTTCATAGGATTCCTAAGCATGAGGGCTATCAGATAATATTGTAGAAAAAAGAAATGCACCAATAGGAAAATGTAATAATCTGATAGAATCATTAAGGCATAAGTCACCAACTGACAGGAAAAAGAAACAGTGTTGTTTTTTTTCTTGATATTTCAAAAGTGTCAAAAAATGGCTTATGCCATTCGCGTAGAGCAGTGACGATAGGTACGTCATCTACATCAGCAGGACGAACGACAACAACAACATGAACGAAAAGGACACCACGAAGGGAGACGACGACACAGCTAGCCTAGCTGTGCACACATCAACAGCGTTGCGCTGTCAAGCCAGCGGAAGTTGCAGTGAAAGACAGCAACACAATGCAGGGCCGATGTAATTCATGTGTTCGCTAAAAATAGGTCTCTCCACGGAATATTGAGAATGGCGCAATATTCACGCATCGCATGTTCTTGTCGACATTAAGCCCAACAATCGAAACTTAGTGGCGTTCACATCGACTTTATATCAATTCTAATGGATTTCTTGCCATTTTACATCTGTTTCTCCCCATCGGTAAAATACGGCTTCATTCATGTCAGTAGTAATTTATATTGGCAGAGAAATAAGAGAAACAAAACACATAATATAGTTAATGGTTCTAGTATTGTATATAATGTGTGCATTTTTTTTCTTTGCTTCATTCTTTGGGTTTTGCCTGGTGCACTGAGAAATATCCGTACGTGAGAATACTGACCGGCTATTTAGTTTCTGGTTACTCACGCAATAATAATTACACATGGTTTGTTTTTTTTTGGTTTTTTAAATTTTTATCATGATTTTATCCTTATTTTTTACTCACTGACATTGAATACGCAGCGTTTTATCACGTTTACTCAGCTATGTTGTCTGTCAGAATATTGGGCCAGGGACCATCCATAAAATACGTACGCTCGGAGGAAGGGAGAGAGAGGTCGATCCCAGCGTATGAAAAACAAGGGAGGGGGGGGGGAGGGGGCTTCTGGGAACAATCCTACTCTTTGCAGTTGTGCTGATTAGGGTTAAAATTTTGATCTCTATCTTTACAGGCCTATTTTTTTTTCGATAAATGGAGTTGTAAGATTACATAAAAGTCTCTGTTATGTGTTTAAAAAAGTCAAACTGTTCAAGTACAAAATGTCTCTTAAAAACACCAAGGCTTTATTATGGATACTAGCCTGCCTAGGCGGGATATATCTTGTAAAGTTTCCTTGTACCAAGCCCAGCTAGATCTAGGTGCCGTTAATAACGGCACTTGGATTCGGCGCAAAGACTAATGACAAATAGATGGTTTTGCTACACCACAATTCCTTGCAGAATAAACAGATGTGATAAAACTTGACTTTCGGTCGGCAATTTGTAAAGAGAGGCGTAGAATGCAATTTCCGGTCAAACTTTTCGATTCTACTCGATGAAAATACGTCTCTTATTTTGCGGTTTAAAAAATGGTAAATAGATAATATGAAAGACTGAATTTTGTCCAAAACAGGGGTGTCCACGTAATTCATCATCAAAAATTGAAGTATTACATCAAGTTTCAGAATTTTTGGCCAAGTAGTCGCGAAGTTTTAGGTGCTTAAATGTTCACACCCTCTAGCCCCCAATTTTATAGTAAGATTCGCCTTGTAAAGGTCGTACCCTCGTAGAAGTGGGGCCAAGGTGAAAGAGGGCGGGGAGGGGGGGGGGGCAAGTGTTTGAAAATGGACATAGTGAAGGGAGAGGGTAAAAGATAGCCGAAATCAAGCGGACTTACTGTATGGATAGCCCTAATCATAAATGAATTTTTTTTTTCCCACCAAAAATTAAATTACCAGCATTCTATCACGCTTAATCAGTAAATATGTTGCCTGAGATGACACTGGTCTACCCTATTGACGTTTAAGGCCAGGCTTCACGAATGATGACTCGTTTGCCACCGAATTCCCCGAGCTGTTCAATACGAAATTTGACATTATTTAGGTTTTGTTTAGGTTCTGTTTTTTTTTTTTTCCAACTTGCACAAGTGTTAGACCCTCATCAAATATTTATCAAAGTGACTGGCTCTGCCAGACTGCTGAAAGAGGAACAGAAAGTAATGTTAGATGGAGGTCTGAGAGACGATGATGACAAGTGTGTAATACAACCCGCTCTTTACTTTCAAAAGAAATTTTTATTCAGGGCCGCCACCTCCAACATCACCCATACTATATACAAGGTGGTCTAGAGGCAAGGTGCTCGCCTCTCATGCCAAGGGTCCCGGGTTCTAAACCCGGCCGGTGCAGGCATGTTGGAAGCTTGGGATTTTTCTCATATTTTCATGTCCCTGATCCTATTGAGGGGTAGGATCGAGTACCTAGTCTTCTCGGATAAGGACGAAAAAATTCGGAGGGCCCGTGTGCACGTTGCGCACGTTAAAGATACCTTGGCAGTTGGAAATCGTAAAGAGCAGGCCGAACAGGCCGCTGCCCGGGCAAAATTAAATAAAATTCATCCCTACCACCCACTCTCCCTCACCCCCCCCCCCCAACCACAAAAAAAAAAAAAAAACGCCGACCGGCGCTGCACTGTGGCGACGACGTGCCTGCTCCAGTTGTAACTGGGGTGCAATGGCACAAAGGCAAATTTCCCAAATGGGATTAAAGAGTTATACAAATACAAATACAAATACAAATACTATATATATTTGTGGACTTGAGATTTTTCGTTGCAAAAGGCTTCTGAACCACTCAACACTCAGACTTCAAATTTTATATGGTGCATCAGAATGGGTGTAAGGGTGCACAGTTTTTAATAAAATACAAGTCTCAAATCGGTGTTGTTTTTTTATTGGAAATTTATTGTTTCGCCATGATTGGGATCTATTTCGAGCCATGGTTCGCCATTTTAAGGTTTCGTTACCACTTCCTGCGATGTGTTCACTATCAAACACACTAACCCGTGCGCAAATTATGCTGTTGTACGGGATGCGCAGTGTGTCAACTCACAAAGGCAGAGCAGTGAGACTTATTTAAAAACAAACAAACAAAAATAAAATAAAGAAATAGTAACAGGCCAGATGAAGCAGGTCCATAATAACCACCCAGAACTGAAACCAATATTCAAACCGATTTATCCCGGGCAGGGCCGGGGACCTCAGCTAGTAATATATAATTATTGTGCGACGGTTTTGAAGGACACTGAGGAAGGCGATTAAAAATGCGATCGTTTTGAATGACTGAGGAAGTTGGTTAAAAATTAATAAAGAAATAACAAGCGTTTTTGGTTAAAAAAAACAACAACAACAACTAACTGGAGAGCAAAACGCTGACTAGGAACAAAACAGAAACTAGATCTAGCTAACTAATTTATTTTTAGGGCATTCTCCAGTATTCTTTAAAATGACGTGACATACGAGTCGGGTGCTGTTATGTTTGACCCACAGCTGCCTCAGTGTTGACTGGAATCCACTTCATGTCAGGGGCGATCCATAAACTACACAATGTCCCGAGGGGTGGGGGTGAGCTGGGGTGGGGGGGGGGGGTCTCCAGCGTAAGAAAAGCGTACATGTTTGTGTGGCGGGAGGCGGAGGGGGTATCTGGAGAGCGGGCATAGGCTTTTCAATTATGGTAGTAAATTAGAAAATCTGGTTTTTGTTTACCTGGTTTGATTAGATTAAGTTTCCAATTATGGTAGTAAATTAGAAAGTCTGGTTTTTGTTTACTTTATTTCATTACATTAGGGTGTAAGATTACTAAGCTTACTACAAAAAAAAAAAAAAAATATATATATATAAATGTTTTTCATGAAACAGCCAAATAGTTCATGCAAAATGCCATTTAAAATATTTCGAACATGTCAAGGCCTCGTCATTGACGTTCAACAATCTAATGGCTGGACACTCATACACGAGGGATGAAGCCAGGCATCTGAAAGATGTACATGGGGAGGAAAGTTAAAAATGGCCCCCAGATCGAGCGTGGATACTGGCCCGTGCATACTGGCCCGTCATCTCGGGATGACATTGGCGCATAGGTTTTAACAAATAAAACAATGACTGATAAAGATAATTCTGAACTTTGAACAAAAATGGGCAGCCATAAAACGTTTCTATTTCTCTCTCGTGTTAATATTAAATAGCCAGTTATTATGAGTATTTGTATCAGTTTTAGTATTTGTATCAGTTTTAGTACTAGCATCAGTATTAGTATTGGTGCTCGTATAAGCATAAGTATTAAGTTATATAATAATAATATAGTATTATTGCAAAGGGATATTAACAGAATCAGCAGATTCATTTATAACTCTATAACATTATTTTGTGTTAAACACTGACTTGACCGGGATGCTTCAAACAAAAATGGAGACCGAACAATGTTCAGTTTTTTTTGTTTTGTTGTTGTTTTTTTTTCTTGTCGTAAAATGTTGTCTTTAATTGTTGGTTGGATGCTGCACCATGTCATAATTTGGTGCTAAAATGTTATTTCGTTACCAGCATGAAACCTTTTCATATCAATAGGACTTAATGGTTTAGCAGTGCGAAAAGCCGAATGCAATAACTTATTTATTTCAAAAACTTCATGGCAAAATTCAGTGCACAGCGAGAATTTCGGTCAGTGGACGCGTTCCTTTCGAAATTATTATGTCCCTTCAACCCTGTCAGAGTTCAATTATTTGTGCAGTTTGCGGACTATCCCCGGTGGCAGCTAATTGTATAGCCTATATAGTCCACAACTATATTCCACTTCTTCATGCCAAATTTCAGAACAATCCATATAGTGGTTTAGGAGCGTGTTGGTTACGAAGGAGTTTTCTTGAAATTTTATGCAATAGACAGTGTATTTTTTTGTTCGTTTGTAAACATACTGCTGTTTAAAAAGCCAGAATGCATAGTTTTTATGATTCCGTTTGATTAAAAAAAAAACAACAACAATAATTGGGACATTTCTTGAGAACTAATTCTCAATTGTAACTGTATTCTGTTGTTAATCTTGTTACTATTTGAGTGAAACAATTCTCATCAACTTTGATTTACTATAATATGACGTGATTAATATAAGGGAAAGAATGCATACATTTCATTTTTTGCTTTAATAATACTCTTTGTATCAGATTTGCAAAGACAACAAATGATTGTGGGGAGATTTGGTAAAAGACTGGACCAGAATTTGGATCTAATAGCCATGAACTTTGCCCAGAAGAGTTTTACTTTCAAATGATTAAGCGTGAAGGATTTTCTGGCGGTTCAACAGCTCTTTTTCTTCCTTTCCTTTTCTACTATAGCAATGTCCTGAACAAGAAGGAGCAACGTGAAGACATCTACTGGGTTTCACCAAGTTTATTTTTTCCCTATCCTCATAAAGGATAATATTCTTATGGTCACGGGCCTGAAGGAACAACCGTGTGGCCATGCATAGAATGTGTCGGTCATTAGAAAAGGCGGTAGATTGTAACGCTCGGGAGAAATTAATTATACCAGAAAACACCGATTTTTTTTTTCACAACTATGGCGCCACTACAGCACAACAACAGTGACAACATAAACAATGAAGCAATTTGATGTTATTCATGCCTTCCAGTAGTAAAGAAAAATGCTCGTCACCAATCAGGAATTTTAAAATTATAGCTATCTTTCATTCGAAAACATGGCGGGACATAAATATTGTATAGATTTCATTGCAAGGTCTGGTGGAGGTTCGTTTGGATATTATTCCAATCGGAAGCTAACGTAACATTTTCATTTTCTTTCGCATACCTAAGCTTGATCAAAGCCAACCTAGTAGCAAATAGTCATGTAGACTACGTAATTATTAGCGACATTGCAGTTGAGGTATGTCTCAATAACTCTAGATTACTACATTATTAAAGTAATAACTATGTTCAGCTTTTTCATTAAAATGTCCATGTGTGAAAAAAGCTAAATAGCAGCGAGACGGTTTTGTCGGAGGAAATAGTTTCGTAAACCACACACTAGTGATATTACATTACGGTTTCTCCCTATAATTCTAGATTAATGAGTCGTTAAACTGTGTTCAGCCTTTCTTTGGAAATATCTATACTTTAAAGTTGCTAAACAGCAAAGAGATGGCTTTATTGCGGCAAATCATGCGAATCAAACATGATATCCTGGCCTAAAACAAACTGACATAATAGCCGCCAGTGTGTTCTCTCGAGCTGTGCGCGTTTGGGATTGTCTCAACATTATACTCACCAATGACCGTCAGTCGGACACGCCATGTCAGTTTCTCTGTTGATATAATCTGACACTCGTACATGCCACTGTCTTCCAACCGCGCCTCTTTGAAAACCAGGTTCCAATCACTCACTCCAGCAGGCCAGGTATAGTGGGCAATGTCCAGATTGGAGTCCTGGACCCAGATCTCTGTGCCTATACTGATAAAGTGCTCGCTCCCGATCTTGTTCCACGAAACCTGGAAAACACAACAAGGACCAAGATATTATTAGCAAATGCGCCTAAATAGTTAAGGCATCATAGACAAATTTCGGCATCCGTGAGTGGGAGGTGGGGAGTAGGCAGGACCCCCCCCCCCTCCTCCTCCAGCGAGTTAATCCTCTAGGTGGATGTTTTTGTGGTAAATGCGCGGCTGGACCAGTAGCGCTCAGAACATGAAATAATAATTATGCGCCCCACTAAAGTTGTATAGCTCATATGCTATTCCTCCTAAGTTTCTTTTTTAAGCAAAACACAGAAAACAATAGGGACTGGTCACTGACCCCATAACCCGCCGGGGTCGTAAGGGCGCTGCAGTGATGAACGCTGCACCAGCTGGCTCCATTTGTGGCGGTTGTGGGCGAGTGTCTGGGTTGCGGGAAAGCTCATCTTGGTCCATTCCGCAATGTTATCTGCCCATTTCTTCCTCGGTGTGCCTCGTCTTCTCTTCCCCTGCACTGTTCCTTGTAGTATGGTCTTAGCCCATCTGATCTTGTCACATGCCCATACCATCTGAGCTTCCTTTTCTTGACTGTGGTCAGCAGGTCTTCATAGTGCCTTATCTGTCGGGTGATAGTTTGTCGGACTTCTTCGTTGGTGATGTGGTCCGTGTATGAGATGCCAAGAAGTCTTCCGAGGCATCTCATCTCCACTGCCTGGATCTTCCTTTGTAGCTCTGCATTCAGTAATAGGGACTACGTTATTATTAATTTTGTACCCAACCAAAATTCTTTAAAAAGATGGATATCGCTCGGCTTAGTTACTGTTAATGCATACAAGAAATGCACCTCCTTCTGCTCTGCCAGGAACACAATATGGGAGAGAAAAAAACCCAGTACGAAGCAGGTATATTGCGTACATCCTTTATCCTAGATTTCATAATTATACTGTATAATGTAAAAGGGGGGGGGGGGAGCTCACCCTGATCAAAGGAAATCAAAACATATAATGCAAATAAATGCATCATGAACGGAAACCAGGATGAAAAATAGACCATAGGCGGTAGTTGGGCAGTAACACAAAACCACCCCTCCATTATCATCTTTACTATATCATTTGCAGATAATTGAACAGTGTACACATGCACCATGCATTTTCTCAGAGCAAATTGTAGCGACAAACTGGCTGTGACACTAAGCCGCGTTGATTTGCTTCTTCCTAGTTATATTATTCACCACAAAATAATACGGCGAGTAAGTACTGCCTGGTTCATGATTTACTCTCGAGAAAATAATATATCAAAAGGGTTTTACTTCTTGTCTTTATATCTCTACTGTCATATTTACTATATTGTCTCATATCGTTACACAAGGGATACACCCAGGCCACTTTATTTTTTCTTGCACTAACTCTCCCTCTCGTCCGTCACCCTACCCCCAGCCCCTTCCACCCATCATCCCACTAGACCTCATAAGATCAGATCGAAACCCTGTCCTGTGCCCTTGTCAACATTTCGAAGTTCACGCTTTTTTTTTCTGTCAATCCAAGACAACTTGGAGAACAAGAGCCTCCCGCGTCCTGCCACTCAGCATGTCGTATTACATTGTTGCAATCGAATGTTCCCGCAACACTAAGCCTGTGAACGCGGATTGGAAGTCAGAGGGAAGGTGGAATTTAATCTGCCAAGAAATTAAGTTGTAATCGGCTTACAGCGAGTGCACTGAATTCAGAGTTTACCCATGGGTGCTTACTGGGTACCCAGTGGACGCAATGCTCGCGATACCAACGTCACGTCACTTGTTTTTTGTTTTTTTTATTATCATTAATATTATTTTAGAGCAGCATTTCTCAACTCTTTTTTTTTATCCCAGGCCCCACTTTAATATTCAACGAACGTCCCGCCATGATCGGACGACGTTAGTATACAGTATAATTGCTCTTGTCCACAGCATCCGCTATTTATACAGACATTGACGTAAAACACTCTTTGCCTCTGTTTCCAGTAGACTTGTCAACAGCATGCTTTCTCCTCCGCTCCTCACCGCTTTCGAAGCAAAGAGAGTTGTTCATACGAAGTTTTCATACCTCACTGTCCGTAAAAATAGCGGAGAGGATGCTGTGGACAAGAGTAGGAATATAATAATCATCCCTACGTCTCATCATGTAGTCCCACACCCCAGCAAAATATTGCCGTTCCCCGCCGGTGGGGCGAGCGCCCCACCTGAGAAATACTGCTCTAAACAGAAGGCTGCTATCGGGATTTAAGTAACTCGAATATTGATGACAATTAACATTTTGATAAACAGAAAGAGACCGGAAGGAATATTTCAGCACTGAAACATACTACAAAGATTGAAAGTAGTTACGGAAATAAAGGAGTCAAATGATTTGCGTTATTCTAAGTCCAATATTGATGACGATTAACATTCTGAGAAACAGAAAAAGCACAAAAGAAATATTTTAGCAGTGAAATATACCAAAAAGATTGCAAAGAATTATTGAAATACGGGGGGGGGGGGCAAAATGGTTTGTGTACTGAACAGCTACAGCTTGCCCTGTTGGTTGCAGTACAGACAGATACATCTGTCATGACGTCGGCTGTAATACCAAGCAAGAAAAGGTCACATCCTGTCATTTTCATCTTGGTTCAAGAAAAGATCTGAGTACAGTAATTTTGTGAACCGATGTTGCAAAGGTTTACCGTGATGTTTGCGTGAAATCTGTAGTCTGGCCAGAAATGATTAAAGCTTTCGATTCCTCATTGTCGCCAGCTTCATTCTCTTCTTATCAGAACAGGATATTTTCAGAGATTCAGCTCACTGAAGCATGATATTAAAATCCACAATTACCATACAAGTGCGTGCAAATCTAATCACATCCAACAAAGGGACATGATCTCGTAACACGAAAGACCAAGTTTCCCCTCAGCGCGAGTTTCCTATCTTTCACTCGCCACGCGGTGTTTCAGATTAAACTTCTATGCATTTACTCGCCGAGGCTTGCTGAGTACAAATTGCACACGAGGAATAATTAATGAGAGAGAAGCTGAGTTAAACCACAATTATGTGATCATGGGAATATTGAGGCACACGAGAGAAAAACTGATGTAGCCGTATATTTTTTTTTTAATTACGTGCAATGTTTATGTAAATGGTGTTGATATTTTATTAATACAACTCTGGAATCGAACGTCAAGAGCCTTGTTTGCGCTCAGCAAGAGAGCTGCATTTGATACTGACCAAGAAAGATTTCCTGACATCGTTGCACTTAAAATTAGAGCACCCTTGCTGAGATCTTCCACTCTGTCACCGGACCCCTGCCAATTTTCTGGGAGTTTGATGTGTATAAATTATAGAAATAGTCCGAAATTATCTATATTGCCGCGGATAAATTTGTGCTAGCGTACTTTTGGATATTTCGAAAAGGAGAAAAGAAATGGGTTGGAGGAGCCTATAGTTAAGTAGTACAATCCAGCCTGAGACACAGAATACCGATATGTCCACAAATTGGGCTTGTATAACTACGGTGAGTTCTACTCTTTTTCATTCAATTATGAAGGGGTGTGGTGCGAACTGTTGCATTGTTGACATCAATGATACGCGCGCAAGTCGACCGTCGGAATAATATGGCGAACTGATTCGTCCCGGTACCCTGTGTCTCGGATCCAACTTAGAGGTAACCAATCTGTATTTCAGCCCTTTGCTCACGCGCCTGAGAAAAGCTGACATTGTGATAGTAGAATTCACACATTGGAGTGTCAAGCACTGATGAATGAGATGCCGACTTAATGAGATTTGCTTCGTGTAATGGATAGGAAGACAGGAAGTTTTGTCCTCACTGACCACTCTCAGCGGGAATTTTGAGATCTTATGATGAAAGTTTGCATGATGGGATCTGACTACCAATGCTGGAATTGAAAGAGGGTACGTCCCCATTTATCAATAGTTCCTGAGGTGATCTCGGTTTCATACTATTGGCGAAAGAAAATTCTATTTCCAGAGGAAAAAAGAAAATTATGTGATAGCTTTGCAAATTTTCAGCCGCCGTTGAGACTTGTAGGTTGAGATTTGGTACTGATTGCATACCGGTGAAGAAACAAAACTGTCAAGTTTGGCCGTTGAACCCTCTTAATAAAACCATTTATTTCTTGCAACTGGTCTGGATGGAAATACATTTTTGATGTCATTTTAAACAGCGAGAACTGACAAAACAAACCAAGTCTATTTTCAAGTCTAACACCTCTCTTGGAATCATCAACAATATGAATCTTAAAGAATCTCGCCCACATAACACTGTATATTGCGTCGTTTTAAATGTTCTGTTCAACCACTGCTAATAGAATTGCTTTGCAGATCTTTTTTGTATAACACTAGCTGAGTTACCCGGCCCTGTCCGGGAAAAATATTTTTATCTCGAACACAACACGCGCAACCGGCACACAGATTATGTAGATCTAGGTAGAAAACAACTCACAACTGGCACAGTAACACCCGCATGGCCCGTGCATGCCTTCTTTGAAACGCAACCTGAAGTTTAAAGTCGAAACAAAACAAAGGCAGGAGGGAGGCCATCATTGTTGAGGAGAAAGCATTATGCGATGTTTTTAGGCCTATTTTCATTTATTACAAAATTACGATACTTCGCTTTCATGTCAAAGGAATAGACATAGTAGTAAAAAGAACTATCTTTCACATGTAATTTTTTCAGGTATGGGCATTTCTTCCTCGCAGCAGTGAATTTTTTTTCCTTGCTGTTTTTTTATATAGATTTTCTCTGATTTCCGTCATTTGTCAAACACCTCTTGTCACTACCACCAAGAACGACAACAACACAGCGTACTTTGATTACGGGTCACCTTTCAATTGGTAGCGGCGCCAGTTCTCTTTCATCTTTACAACATGTCTCATTAGATTTTGCACGAGGTCACAGAAACATCTAACAACTCTTGACTGAAATAGTAATATTCGATTTTCAGAGCCAGTATCTGCCTTCCGATTCAAGGATACCTCCGAGATGATCCAAAACTATCTCCCACCGGATGAAAACCTATCACACTACATCATCGTTTTTGTGTGCAACCTCATTTTCATGCTGGCAAGGAGATTTTGCTGTCATGTCAACAAGGGAAAGGAAGGCTAGATGCCAAAATGTTATAAATAATAAATTATCTTCTAGTTTTAGCATTCAGCAGTCGGGGACAAAGTCGATAAGGTGGCTGGCTACAGCACTGCTCCTTCACAAATCTCATTCGAAGGTGGCAGTCTTGTGATTTTCACTTGTTGGTGCGTGCGCCTCTGAATATTTCAAATATAACTATAGTGATCACCTCTTGAAAGTAAATTATTGTTTTGCACTTTGATTTTTTGAAGCAAACACGTTGGGCGCGTTCATTCGGTGAAACCTCACATTAAATAATATATTTTACTCGCTGTGAACTTGAACGCTTGGCGGTATTTCTTAAAAGGATTAATTTTATCATGTTTATGTTTCAGTTGCTGTCATTAGCTTTTTAATTTTAGAAATCATACGTGTTGCAAAGTGTAAATATTCCGCTTACATTTTGATCACGTCAAACTTTACAACACTGACTCATTTCGATCAACAATGGACAAGACAACTGTTAAAGGAAAGATTATATAACAGACTACAAATAACATGAATAGTATTTCCAATTATAAAGTAAGTGAACTTGAAGAAGCATTTTTTGTTGTGAGTTCAAACAGCAGTGAAAATTAAAAATGCATGCATTTAGGGTGGGATAATGTACTTCCGGATAAGTCAAAATTATTTTTAAAAACAACGACTTAGAGTGCGAGTAACAAAGCACCTCGAATTTTTTGACGAAATAAACATAACAAAACAAAAAATGGTGACGTCGTCGATCATAGTGAGCCTAATTTTATTGTTTATTGTACTATGTCCTCGTGTGTGTTAGGGTTGCACTCCAAATTTTCTTTCAATGGCCCCTCCCCCCCCCCTCCCTCCAAAAACAGCCAAACCCGATGGATACATTTCACAAAGAAGACAGACGACACACAAGTTATGGAGTTAAATTTTTCGACGCCTTAGTAAAGACAATAAGCATATTGGTGATTCACTGTAAAACAGAAAGCATTCTTTCGCAAATCAACTCAAAAACAACCCTGATCTGTTAAAGTAAAACAAAAAAAATCTACGCGCGTGCTGTTCAATAAGTCAGTGACTGCTAGTGCTATGTATTTACCCTGAAATCGTCCTTCATTCATGCAGAGTTAAATGAAGCACAAAACAATGCATTAAGAAAATATTTCTTCACTTTAAAACCCTCCTTTCTCATGCCCCTAGCTTTTCAATTTCCAGATCGACACCCATTTATTACCACGTTGTAATTTTAAAAAATTGTTGTTTCTTCGTTAGTTTGCCGGTTGTTGTTTTTTTTTTATCGCAATATTTTCTTTGTTTAGTTGCTTTTATGTTTTGTTTTGTCATAGCTCAAGGTAAAAATAACCTGAGAAAAAAAAAATCAACTGGCCTTTCCAATTTTGTAATTGATGAGTGTTTTTTTTTTTTGTTGTTGTTTTTTTCTAAAGTTGGTGCGGGTTACACCGCCCCGTTTCTGGTGAATGAAACACATTTCCGCCAGGCGCGTATTAACCGATTTTTAGGTGGTGGCGTGTGACGTATGGTTTTAATGAGACCTATCGTGACTAGTTTTTTTTCCCCCATTGAAAAACTCAATGTCGTGACTTCACAAACCAACTAGTTGGCCGATAAAAACTCGACTCATGCGTGCCGGGCCTTCGCCTACTGATCTGAGCGACAACGATACCCGCGCCAGTTTCGTGTGACTCCGCACGCTCCGCTTAACCTGCCGTCACAGGAAATGAAAGATGCAGGGACCTTGGACTATCATTCCGTCCACAGATAAAGAATAAGGAAATGAAAGGCCGGAATCCAAGCAAAAACAAGGCGGACAACAAAATGAGATAATTAAGATGAATGACACGGAAATTTCTGTCTTTCGAGAATTAGAAACTGATGAATTCCCTTGACTTCACAACCATTGGGTACCGAAGTCCTGCATAGCCTTGTCTTCTCTTTCTCTAATCCAATTATCCATAGTTTCTGCCTTCCTGTCTGTTGTCCATTCCCTAAATCACTCCGAGATTACAAAGACGGACGGACGGACGGACCTTTCCACATCATCTACATTTTTGTCCACTTTCCTGTGATTATTCTCTTTTCTTGCCACAAGAGACCGAAAAAGATGAAAGAATGGAAGAGAAATTAATAATTATTCGATCAATGAATCGACTACTACGCTTTCCGTTAATCCTTGACTGCGTCTCCGATAGAGACAGACATAAAAGAATTACAGGTCCTTTCTCCGTCGGCGCTACTTCCCGTAACTTCGATGGTCTCCCCTCTCGAGCCAAGCTTCCTCATTATTCCCTTCTAAAACCCCGCGGAGCCGCATACTTGGTACGTTTTTATGGGCAGCCCGCTCTGAAATGCCGGACGCCCGGATAATTCAGGAATGAACGGACTAGGTTGCTATCTACAAGAATTGCTCCGAAACCAGATAATGAGTTTTGGACGCGACTGGTATGTGGGAGCAGTCAGATAGGCGTCTCCTGGCTTCAGAATAAATGTTTATTGGCTCTTCTCTTATTGATTATACAGTTTATCGTCGAACATGCTCAGACATGCTGTATGGAAGCTTTTGATTATTAATTAGCATAATTATATAACTCCAGCGAAAGTACACCACGCCTCTTCCGCTACAGCCCAAAGTCCCTAAAAGTTTTACAAAACAACACTACCTTGAGAGTTATTCAAGTCACATCTTCTTTGGGATAGGTCCAGTTGCACTAAATCTTATGGTGGGAAAAGGGTA
Source organism: Onchidella celtica (assembly GCA_963931925.1). Taxonomy (NCBI): domain Eukaryota; kingdom Metazoa; phylum Mollusca; class Gastropoda; order Systellommatophora; family Onchidiidae; genus Onchidella; species Onchidella celtica. The sequence goes on from OZ007567.1 coordinate 59,923,392, forward strand.
AAAGGCGGATTAAGGGAAAGAGGGAGCGCTAGAAATGCAGGAGAAGGGAGAATCATGCAGCCAGAGGGATTTTTTTTTTTGGAGGGAGTGTGTGTGTGGGGGCGGGGGTAGGGGAGGTAATGATGGGGATTGGGGGGCTGAAACAACGATAATAAGGATTTGGACTACCCCCACAACATTACTTCCGCGCCCAACCATTCCTTCCTTTATAGGGTTCCTTAGCCTTTTCATTTTCTTCTTCTGACCATTGTCGGGTATCTCCTATTCTGCTCACACCTTGCTCCAAGTGTAGTGTTGGCTTGGCAGGCGCCCAGACTCACAGTGCTCACATTAATGCCATTAGTTGCCGGCGGTCAAGAAAAAAATCTAATAATGGCCCTTGTGTTCGCATCAGGTGATCAAAATGCAATGTGTGTATTGATCTGCATTGCTTTAGCGGGTATTAGAACGCCCAACCCCCCCCAGGCGCGAAGCCCTATTATCTTTTTCTGTTAAGGGACTGTCTATGCCCACTGACTTCAGCAAAAAAAAAAAAAAGTATAGATATTCTTTTGTTTCATATTCTAGCTTCGCCGCTGAGCATCCTGTATTTTTCCATTCTTTGTACTATAATATGAGAAGAGACGGGACAGAGAGAAAAAAACGAATTATGATTACGACCCCATTCAACATAGTAACAAATTCAATGAAAGATACCGACTGTCATTTCTCTGCATGCGTGTTACTAGCAGTATAACAAAATCTCCTTTTGTGCATGTTTTTTGGCTTTAATTAAGAAAGTATGGACTCTATACTTAAGAAAGTATGGTCTCTATACTTAAGAAAGTATGGACTCTATACTTAAGAAAGTATGGTCTCTATAATTAAGAAAGTATGGACTCTATACTTAAGAAAGTATGGTCTCTATAATTAAGAAAGTATGGACTCTATACTTAAGAAAGTATGGTCTCTATAATTAAGAAAGTATGGACTTTATACTTAAGAAAGTATGGACTCTATACTTAAGAAAGTATGGTCTCCATAATTAAGAAAGTATGGACTCTAAAATGGTCGTGTTATTTCCTCTTTCGTAGGTACACACATTATATTTTTCCACAATTACATTTTCTCTTCTTCTCTGAACAGGCCTGACATGAACAGTCGCAGGTTCAAAGAGTATTTCAGAAACATTCTTTCTTTTAACAGTTCATAATTATGTCCACAAAGACATTTCACCTCCTCTTTGCAATAATACACAAAAATACCCCACAGAACACAGCTCTACCACTGCAATGCGATACTTTCGGCAAATACCATTACTCTCGTTCGGTTTTTACTACTTAGTGACTGCATCAAAAATTTGAAGTTTCTATGAAGTGAAAATGTGCACAAGTTTGGTATTTTTATACAACGTCACGAGAAATGAAACATTCCAAAAGCAAAATACGATGGCATTATCAAGAAGCTTAGATTTTTGCTAAAAACGCATTCTGAGGCCCAACTCCGGGAACTACTTGAACCTCTTTCGATAACTCGGTGAAGCGGTAGAATGAGATTGTGTGCATTTCACACTAATTTACATTTTTTTAAAAATTATTTTTTTTTTGCAGTCTTTTGTTTTACAGAGCTTTTTTTTAAAAAATATATATATATATGTGTATTGATCTATCGTTCCAGTCTTTCCAAAATGAAGAGTCAGATTTGTTTGTGTAAAAAAAAAACACAAAAAAAAACACTCATTCATGACAGTAATTATTTTACAACACAGCTTCTCGTTTTCCAGCGGGAAACCTTTTTGCACTACAGTACAGCGTCATGTTTCCCGGGAAAACCTTTGTACACCGTGTAACAACCGTTGTAAACCGGGTCTTCTTGGGTGTCTAACTCTCCTGTTTGTTGCCGGTGACCATGACGCTGGAACTGGCATTCAAGGTGGAAAGAAGCCGCTTTTACCATGAGTGGATAATGGGGAGTCCGGCTATTAAATTACCGTACAGAGACCATAATTACATCGCCAAGTCCAAGGCTGCCACGGGCATTACAATGGGCATAAAACAATTTGCAGACAAACGAGTTTATGCCGGACCTGCATATTGCATTATGACGATAATATCTGATTTAGTGCACGGAGACGGCCAATTTAATGCGTGCTCTTTCGGAGAAAATTCGCCTCGGGCGATTGCTTTAAGCAATAATTCTACAACGGCGGTTCGTTGGTGATGAAGAGTTGCACGACTGCACACAGTGCTGCGTATTCTGTAAAGCTCAGGCGCGCTACCATCGGCTGCCTAGTTGAATGGTGACGTCCCAGACATTGACTGTCAATGATATCTAAGTAGTTGGCTGGTACACTAGATCTCATTGAAACTCAATGTCGTGACGTCACCAACCAACCAGTTAGCCAATCTCAAGCGGTTAATGCGCGCCTGGCCTTAGGGGTGCAAAACAATCATAACAAACATGGAAGGTTTACGTTATAATCTGAATGTCAATTCTGATCGGTATAAAAATTTCGAAATATATAATTTTTGCAGTTTTATCAGTCAAGCATCGGAAAGTCTTGAAATATGTGTAAGTTGCACTGATGAACTGGTTGAATAGCAACACGACTGTACACGACCTCTAAGCCTCAGAAATAGATTTTGAGGCCAATATCTAAGTTTACCCCTGCATTATCTGCTATCAAAATAATTATTGAATATAACATCTGAAAAACGATTCAAAGGGATAGGACGATGGCGAAAAGGAGTAAAAAGCCTTCAAACAAACTCGTTTTCGTCACTGAACTTACTGGCTGTCACAGCCCATGTTAGCATTCTTCTTGACAGCATTATTTTCTGCCATGTTACAAAAATAGATCGTAGGTAAAACTAGGCGAAACGAACTTGTTAACACATTAATTTCATTGAAATATGCTCTAGATGTACTTTCTGTCTGGCTTATACTTTTGTGCGACTAATAGCTCTTTCGGCCATTTCAAAATGAAAAATGAACGGAGACCAAAACGGAGCCAGGTACGAAATAGCGAGCTTAGATCTAATTTGTTCCAACTCCACTATTTTGCCCAGCTTGGGAATTCGACGTTTAACGTTTCCCTCTTCAGTGTTATGATAAACGGTTAGAATAAATCGGAACTGAAACACCTTGATAAGTGCCACAACGCATTTTAAACAAGTGTCAAAGTGTGCCTTTGTTGTACCACTTCTACATACTGAAAGATCTCCGGTTTTTTTTTTTTCAGAATCTGGAGATAGAACAAACAAGAACTAAGGTCGCCAAATGTTGTTTTGCTTTTGTTTCAATTCTCCCGTAAAATTCTGTTTTTGGCGTATGCAGTTTTTCTTTTTGTATAACACGTCGCTATCATCATGAGCCAGACAACAACTGATATTCAGGGACATTCCACAGCATGTAAACTACATGGCTGCGTAGTGAGAACAACAGCGATGACAAGCAAGCCAATAAAGATACATATCACTTCATATCCATATGTCATATCTGAGAGAAAACGCACACATCTCCAGAGACAGGCATGATATTGCCTGTGTAACTATTACGTTGCACAGCGTCGGGAATGGCGGGGGGGGGGGTGCAATGACAGGGAGGGGATGGGGGATGTAAATGAAATGTCTCTGTGCGTATGTGGATATCAATGTGTATTTATATGGTAATGTTTGTTTGTTTCTTGTTATTTTTTGTCTTTGGAATTGTTGTTGTTGTTGTAGTTGATTTTTTTATTATTTCTTTTTTATTTATTTATCTTATTTTGGGGGGAGGGGGGGGGTAGCTGTCGTTGTTATTGTTTTTGCTCGTCATTGTTGATTTTTTTTTCGGGGGGGGAGGGTGGGGTGTTGTTATTGTTGTTGTTGTTTGGGGTGGGTGGGTTTGAGGGAGTAAAGTACAAGAGAATAAAAAAAAAAAGGCCAAATAAGAGGGTTTTTTTTTTTTATCTTGTTTTTTACTGATTGCTTCCTGTACATTGATCTCGGAGAGAAGGTTCGAGAAAGGAGGTGACAAGATATTTCAGATGTGGCGGGAAACGGAGACATGAGAAAGAAAAAAAAAATCCGGAGAAGAGGAGAGAAGAGGTAAAAAAAAAAAAATTGATAAAACGAGAAAACATTGAGGAAAAGAGGTTCCAGACCAGCAGATTTCCATGTTTTCAGAAGCCAGGGAAATATTAGCTTTTCTGCTCAATACCAAAAATTTCGTACACACGATGGGAAAGCTTTTCTGCAAGAAATGATAATGTATCCACAAGAGAAATTATGGACAGCACGGACAGAGGAGTCCAGGCGTGTGGGGTAAAAACATTCTCTTGTGTTTGCTTCCAAAAATAGACCATTCATTTTTCAAAGGGCGAGCAAGAAAGGAGGAGATTAAATATTACAAAGATGCATTACATAACTAATGCATAATTAAGGGATATATATTCTGTGTCCTTGATGGAGCATCTCGTCCCAGTTTTCTCTCTCTCTTTCTCTCTTTCTATCCATCCATCCATCCATCCATCCATCCATCCATCCATCCATCCATCCATCCATCCATCCATCCATCCATCCATCCATCCATCCATCCATCCATCCATCCATCCATCCATCCATCCATCCATCCATCCATCCATCCATCCATCCATCCTTTTCTGTCTCTGTATCTCTTACCAGTGCAAAAATCATGGGTAATAAATTTGTGAAATGCAGACCTGACGTTCAAAAGCACCAGTAGGGAAATATATTCCTCTGCGTGATATCCTAGTCCTAGCCCATCGACAAGATAACTTTTAAATAAATGGAGTGGATTTGGGGGTGGGAGGGGGTATTTGAACAATTTCCCGAACCTTATGTTATTTTGCAACACCACTAGGACATAAATTCGTGTAACATGATCCACAATGTACAACAGTTACTAGGGTCATGATCTCCGAATATTTATCTCCTGGTGAGGTCTGGAAACTGAATTCTGCTATGTGTTAAAATGTAGATCTTAGTGTTATTTTCGTGTACAGAACATTTTACGATAGATAAAGATGGGTTCGGAAGAGGGGGGGGGGGATTGAAGAATGATGGTTGTTTCTGAGAATTGTCAGTCAAGTTATAAATTATTGTATTATTATAAGTAAATGTATAAATTGTAGCAGGTAGCAAGGAAAGAACAGAATGAATGACCGTGCGTTCTGGCTTTAATGTTTCTCCAAATCTTGTTTGCATGATTCTTCTGAATAAAATTATGTTGAATTGGCCACCAAGGCCTAAACTTGAACTTGAACTCCCAATTCCACTCTCATGTCTTTCATCCTGCTGATTCCATTTTTCATCCCCCTCTCTGGTATAGCTATAATCTATTTCAACATCCAACAAGGTGTAGAACTTGCATTACATATTTTTCAGCACTTCCCCGGGATAGCCGCTGTGATCTGAGTTAAAGTAAGAATCTGTTTGAGAGAACCAACAGCGGTTACCCCCTTTCTTGTCACCCATAGTGTTATATCTAACAAATTGAGCACAGTTTATCCAAGAAAAAGTCCAATTTGTGCAAATATGGGTATGGGCTGGTGATCAGAAACGCTTTCAAAGCAAAATTCGCTCAACTGCGAAAAGAAAAAGGCAGGAACATATTTACAGAAGTTTTCCTTAGAATAAATTTTTTTTTTTTTTTTTGGCTCGGATACTAGCACCAACATCAGGTCACAATTTTAGTGTAGGCATTATTTTAATTAAGGCTTAAAAGAGGCTAGTAACCACAGTAAACAAGCGGTTGTTAACGAAAACACCCCCCCCCCCCCCTTAAGTCAGTGACCACTCAATTCACAGCACGAATGCATCACTGCATAGTTTAAACACCCTCAGTTTCAATACTAAGGAAAACATGAATTTTCATAAAACCAATGTTTATGATTTTCTCCCCGACGCCCATCTTAAAGAAACATGATGAGCGGTACAGTAGCCCAGAGAACAGTGAAGCAACGCTCTTGTTGTTTTTTTTCATTCGAACTCCCAACGGGAAAGGCAGTCAAAGACGGGCCCAGACGGAAAGAGTTCCGACCTTTCCTATTATTGTGACGGCACCAGTACGGATAGGCCAGTGTTTCCCAACCTTTTTTTTTTGCCCCTCGCCCCACTTCAATTAAAAAAATAATAATTTGCGCCCCACCTGATAGGACAAAGACAAAATTAGTATACAGTAGGTAGGCTATTTAGTCGTGCAGAAAGATTTTAAGAATAATTTATATATTCAGTGTTACGTGCTATGCTTTTATTCGTAGCCTGCCTCGACGCTTGCAATTTGTATCGAGTGACCAAGATTTATATAACCGGCTGGGCTACGCATAACTATAAAAATCGTGCGTCTGTTAAGTTCAATATTTTAATCCGCGCTTAAAAAGGAAACCATCAACACGACACAAACAAATAACAGTTTATCTATACAATTAAGTTAAAATACACTATGAAATTCAGATTTCTATGAAAAACCCCTACGCCCTATTCTGAAGTCCCACGTCCCACCTAAATACTGCCAACCTCTACTGGTGAGGCTTTTGTCCCACCTTAGAGAAACACTGATACATGCTATTTCAAATTTCATGATTGTGTGGTTGAATGTTTGGTATGGTTCTATATCGTGGTATGATTCTTTGGTCAGAGACAGAAATCTCCCGCTGGCTGGTAAATTAAGTGTAAAACTGCTGGGAACAAAAATGACACAAGATCGAATTCTTGGACGGATGAGTTCGTGATCCTTATGGATGTAATGACACTACTTTTGCTTTCATCACAGGCAAAACGAGACCCAAAAAAAAAAAAAATGCAAGAAGGAAAAAGAATAACGGGAATGGATTTCTGTTTCGTCTTTGGTTTCTTGCTAACTGGTTTTTGTCCCACATTTGTTGCTTTTCCCCCCCGATTACGTTATTTTGTTTCTGTAAGTGAAAAAGGAGATTTTTCAGGGATGGCGAGAGTTAAAAGATTAAGGAGTTTTAAGAACACAGGTCTCAGCCTAGTGCCCGGTGTTTCATAAATGTATTTGAAACACATCAAATGAACCCGGGAGTTCCATTATTTGGGATTCCGGGACATTATTTAGTTTATAGATACATACATTTTCTTGATAAATATTTGGATGACGTTACTTTGACCAAATTGTCAGATTAATCTAAAAGGTTTTCTGTGACCAGGTGAATAATTCAAGCTGGTGAACAAGCTCATCCCAGTTATCAAAACTCTATTTCAAGGCAAAATGCTGCGTGAAAGCCTTGGTAGCGCCTGTGGTCGCCATTTTTAGGCTTAACCTCGAAGTACCCGGCTCGCTGTGTGAGAAACGCGGGGATTGGTCAAAATTAAAAACCATTAACCACCTGGTCACAGGGATGTTATTAAAGTTATTATCTAATTATTATTATATAAGTTATTACTACATGCTAAATCAAAAGTGTAATTGGGCTGGACACATGGGGCGGATGAATGACTGTAGATGGACAAAACGCTGAACTGAATGGCAACAAAGGACAGGCAGAAGAACAAGAGGACGACCAGGAAGAAGATGGCCAGACGATATAAAACAAACGGGAGAAACAACATGGATGAGGAAAACATCAGACAGAACAGAATGGAAATCATAGACGGGGGGGGGGGGCCACATCCTGCAGTGGATGAACAATACCTACGCGAAAGGTGAAAGTTATTACTAAAGCAGTTATTTTAAATCAGTTTGCAAGTTTTACAATTCGGGGCTAAAGCAAACTGTGTCTTGGCATTGACGAGTTAATTCATTGATGACTGAAATTCTGGTCGGAAAATTGGAAATAAATCTGGCTGTAATGTTTAACTGGTGTCTGGTAGTGAAAGTTGGGGATGAGACATTCCTTAGAAGTTGAATTGACACAGAAACAGATCAGAGAGATTTTGTTGCAGACATAAAACAATTTTTTTTTTTTTTTTAAAGTGGTCTGACAAACAAACTGGCACACTAGACAAGTTTTGAGGCTAGACGGCGGGATAGAGTGGCCGGGTAAGTTCACCAGAATAAAACTATTGATCTCCCAGCCTGAGGGAGAACAAAAATTGGACCCACACGCCCCGTGCATCCCAACAAAGGGTAAGTGTCTGGTAAGGGGCCATCTGCAAAGTAAAGTGAGCCCGATTTTGGACATTTTTACCAGCCTTCCCCATTATACTCTTTTCAAAAGCTTGGTACCAACTAGGCCCCTTTCATCCTTGAGCGAACGTACGACCATTAGAATAGCGAACGCCTATTTTAAGGCCCTTGATAATTATTTTCAAACGTTTAAATGACGTTTTGCAGCTTCATGACCTATATTAATTGATTCTTTAAATAATTATAATCCTACAATATTTTTGTTCTCGCAAAAAAAACACAAAGTTAATAAAACAAACTTTTTATTTTAGTGCTATAACTCAAAAGCGTACCGATATCCTCCCCACCCCCACCCCCCACCCCCCCCCCCACAACCCCATCCCCTCTCCAAATGTACGATTTTTATACGCTGAGGGTAGACTCCCACTCCTCCTCCCTCTCTCCTCCCCCATAACCCACCATGTGTTTAGGTCTTTATGTTAGGAGGTTCGCTGCCCTTGGCATTTACGAGGTTTTCCGTCTTCATCCGAGAAGAGTAGGTACCACACGATCAGGGACAGGAATTTTTCTTCCCCAAAAAAATCCCAACACGCCTGCAGTGATCAGGGATCGAACTCCGTACCTTCGGCATGAGAGGCGAGTACCTTGCCTCTAAGCCATCGTGACCCCACCCACCCCACACCCCGCAGTGCACGTAGTTTATGGATGTCCCCTAAGTGAAGCCGCCAGTACTCTAAACCTACAGCAAGACACACAGCAGCCCGGGCACCTGCTGAAATGGAAAACTGGAACCCTGATCAGATAGCGTCTGTCCCACATCGAACATCATGTCAACTGGTTCAGATAGCACTGAATTTCGCAGTTCCAAGTACGGACCATGATTCTTATCGGACTCGGGTACTGTAACCGGCTATGGGAAAGCTATGTTACGAGGGCACGCTCGTGAAATCACTTAGACTATGAGCACGTTACAGTTCAGATGTCCGTCGAGTGCTGCCTTCTCTGTCTGTGTGCTAAAGCAATAGGCCAGTTGTAGTTGCCAGTATAGGGCCATCCACAAAATACGTAAGCTCAAGTTTTTGACGAGTTTATATGCCCTTTCCCACCCACCCCTTTTCCCTACCCCGTTAAGAAGGCTTTCCATAAATATGCTTGGCTTCACCCCGACTCCCCCTTATATGAGAGCACAAACATTAGAATAGTGAATATTCGTGGTGTTCTAAACCATTGAGTGACGTTTTGCATGAACTGCTTGCCTGTTTCGTTAGACGCGTAGCTTATGTCAATTTTTAAAAAACATAATCTTAAAACTGTTAACGTTGAATTAAAAAGTAAATTATACTAAAAACTTTGCAATTCATTGCATAATTAAAAAAGCATGCTTCCGCTCTCCACAACCCCTTACTCCATCCCCATCCCCCCATTGTACGCTTTTCATACGTCAGGGGTCAACCCCCCCCCCCCTCCTCCGAGCATGCGTACTTTATTGAAAGACCCAATCTAGAAATAAAATATGTATACTTTTATCAACGTCGCTGTTGATAAGATACCTTCAAACCGCCTACCAAAATGCATAGGAATACCACCCCAAACAGCATGGCATGAAGCAAAATGCCACTCTTTACGGAATCAATGAATGAATCAACGAATCTCCATTTTTCCAGGCAATAAATGTGGCTTTGGACATCAGAAATTTGGAAATGAGGATTCTCCTATCGTCAGTCAAGCCTTATAATTCTTATTTAGAGCCAGGTCATGCAAGCAGAGCATTGCAATTATGTTGGTTATGAATAAATCAGAACGAATCGTGCTTATTTCCCCAGATTAGCCACTATATATATGGCCAGAGTAACCAGAGTAATATATATAGATTAGCCACTATATATAAATACTGAATACCCTTCCAAAATGTTAAAAATTACATCTGTGTTAGCAGTGTCTGCGTTTTCTTCGCCATTTTCTGTACTGCCGATGTGCTTATTTATTGGTGACTACAGATCTACTTGTCATTATTAATATCAACATCGTCGTCAAACTAAATAGAAAAATTTATACGATGAGATAACACGAGAATCACTTCATCATACCATGAGGGAAAGTCACTTTCACCAAGCGTTTAAGAGTATGTACATGGTACACACATCTCTGGCATCATTACATAAACGTATATCATAACTCAACAAACTCAGGCAAACTGTCATGATGTGACATGGTAAGGTACCTTAGAGAAATACGGCACACGTCTAGCTAGAGTTAGGAGGGAAGTACGTGTGCGAAGACAAGATTGTTTTTTGGCCACTGTCTTCCACTCCTATCCTCTAAATTACTCCTTGTGAAATGAAACGTTCAGTATTGCATGAACGATGGCATTTTAGAGAAATACAAAGGACAGATAGTGATGAATACCGGCTGTCCAGGTTAATATTGTGGGTCTGAAATTGATTACCAAACTGAGCGTTTCATAACCAGCACTTATTAATTTTCGATTTAACGGAACTTCTAATTATGGCATTTCTGGAAAATAAAGTGAAGATCATACGCGAGACACAGAATGCCGTGACGAACCATTCCTTCTTTCACTACATGTCCACAAAATGCGAGCGTATAGATACAGTGAGTACTGCTCTTTTTCGTTAAATTATGAAGGGGTGTGGTGCGAATTGTTGCATTGTTGACATGGATGATACGCGCTCAAGTCGACGAACAGAATAAAATGACGAATTGATTTGTCTCGGCATCCTGAGTCTCGCATCAACCCTCATTTCCTTTACTCTTTTAGTTTCCCAATGAAAAATAATTTGAATAGTTCGTTGTTTTTTTCATTAATCTCGACTGTTATTGCTGGTACCAAACCCTTCATGGAAATAGGTATGTGTAGATTTTGTTTGAAGCCTTGAGAACGTACACAAGGGCCTGTGTTTTGTTCTCCCTCGCTGATGGGATTAGTAACTACATTAAAAGATCGATACTACAACTGTTCATGGCGGTGTTTTGGAGAATTCTCTTTTTGCTTCTTTTCCCACTATAGTGTCAGCCCATGCCAATTTGGAATAGTGGGCTTTCCAACCATTTTTGGGGCACTGAATGAGCGACCTCTCGCAAATTGCGAGCGTTTGAATAGAGTATTGTCGTAGATGATTTATGTCGTCAACTAATTTTATTCCATGATTAATGACGAACGGGTTGAATAGATGATTCTCGTAAGCACGCTGACATTGGTGATAAGGCTAGCGGTATAAAACTTGGCCAGTTCTGATTTGATCGTGATAGGCTGAATGATTAAGAAAAATAATAAACAGGTGATTGTTGTGTTCGAATGGTTTCGTAATCTCAGGCAAACTGTGTTGTTAACACCGTCTTGTTCGCTGGACACCAGGAAACCGCAGGCCAGAACAGGGGGAGGGGTAGGTAGTTGGTAAGGGGCAAGTGGGCTAATTGGCATGACCTACAATTTTGAAGGACAGCCCGCACATTTCCAAATTTCGGTATGAACACGATTCATCCATTCATTCATTAAAAAAAAAAAAATTGTTGTTGTTTTTTGTTGTTAAGATTCAGCATAACTTAAGCCGCTTCGTTTTTTCCTTCAAGTATTCGTATATGATTCTCTTGTTTTTCCTCAAAACTTCGAATTCAAAATCTTGACATAAAGCTGCCTTCTGTTGTTTTTTTAACAACTCGCTCCTAGATTACATGACATCGTTTTGTGTTTGAACGCATATACATGTATTGTCATTAACGTGTCTGTCAGAGGCCCTGTGATTATATGATAATATTACCCGGCTGGCTTTCTTTGTTTGTTTTTTTTTCGTTTTCTTTGTCGGTGAGCAATGGCTTTGGCCGGGAAAGTAATAATCACCATCTATTTATTCAGTAATCATTTCCAGACCAATGCTACCTGTAATGTTATTTAGTCTGTCAGAAAAAAACTCAACTATTTTCATTGTTACATTATTGAACTCCGCCAGTATCTCCGACGTACTTAATGAGCAGTTCGAAATGGGGGACCACATTTCCCCATCATTCTGACCTGGGCCTATTGGCAGCTGTACACGGGCCTGGGCAGCTGACAACCACTCTAAAACAAAGCCAACCTTTAATCGCGTTCCCTTGTTAGCTATGAAGACGGGTTTATTGCGGTTAGAAAATACTCACGCCCGAACTGCTGAGATTCACAGTTGGTACGACTAGGTTTATTGTCATGACAATGGCAACTAATTAGTTAGCGACACGTAAATTATATACTTGAAAGACGACTAAATAAATACTTTTCTGGTGTGCGTGAATCGATATTTTGTAAATGTTACCTCACAAGAGCTCCCGCTGTGCTTTTCAAAGGCCTGGCAAGGCAATGTCAAGTGGTAATCCACTTTGACTCTGTAAAATGTCCCGAGCCAATCGTTTTATTCTATAGCACGAATCCTCGCGCACAATTTAGAGCTACAGTTCCTGGTTCCCGGGAATAAAGAGCAAAAAAGAAGTCCAGAACTGTACTAGACAAGTGGTCAAATCCCCTCTGTGAATAGATAGTTAATAGGTGCTTATTATCCCTGGTGATTTTCTGGAATGAACAAATTTCTAGGTCAGAGCCACGCTGAGATTAAGCCGAAGACTGATAGCCGCCGTTCTCCCGACATCCATTTTATCTCCACGATGCGCATTTCATACTGTCAGTGGCCGAAATTCACATTATTGATGAAATAGACGGCGCAGGGCACGGATGGATACAATCAACAAACCTTTTTTACCTCTTTTTTTTTGTAAAAATTATTTTTTCCCCTTTCGCACTGCAAGGATCCAGATCCAATACTGACTCACAGCATTAAAATTTAGCTGAACCAAAATTTTAGTTGTTGTTGTTGTTCTTACAGTCTTATAGACTTTGACTACTTTTGTCAGCGTTGGCTGTCCGTACCCAAATCCTTGGGGAATGTATAAAGAGATTTATATCTATCCCAAATGACAGTTCCCATTTCTTGTTTCATCAAATGTCTAGATCATCCAGGAGCAACAGAATGAAATACATAGCAAACAGAGAACGATACAGAAGATCGTTTTTTACTATCTGCAGTTCGCCCCCAAACTGGATTCTAGTCATGTGTTATTAATACTCCAGGCCATGTTACTTCGTGTGCTCTGTCTGTTATTGTCTTATGACCTGTTCATGTAATACATGAAGTGCGCAAGACATGTATACCATGTAATGTCCTCTTAAACGATAGGTGAAAATGAATTTCCCTCATGGGATAATAAAGTGATTCTTATCTTATCATATCTCAACGTATCTTATCTTATCTTATTACATTTTATATTAGAGAGTTATATTGCCTATTTAGTGTGTTGCCATCTTCTACTTCCATGCATTTCTGTTGTGACATGGCGCCCTTGGCATTTGGATCTCCCTTTTTCTTGTTTTTTATTTTTTTTCTATTTCTTCTTATTCTGGTTTTTTTGTTGTTGTTATAGTTGTATTTGTATTTTGTATACTTGTTTTGATCGCGGGGGGGGGGGGGGGAGGGATCAGTTTTTTTTTTCATTTTCCCCGGGGAGCCGGCTCTTCTCGACTTCTAACAGCCAAGGTATCTTTAACGTGCACATAGGGCATGCCAGTCTTTCGTTCTTACCCGAGAAGACTAGGTGCTCGATCCCACCTACTATAAGATCAGGGACAGGAAAAGTATGAGAAAAGTGCCAAAATTCCAACGTGCCGACGCCGACCGGGCATCGAATCCGGAACCATCGGCATAAGAAGCGAAGACCTTACCTCCAGACCAACGTGCCCCCAAAGTACCAATATGAGTACCAGTAGCAATACCCTATCTGTTTACCTTGATATTTGTGTAGCCGCGAGACAAAATGAGGCACATTTCGGCACTACCCGATTCGAGAAAATCGTCAAAAGGCATCAGAGGATCAATTTGATCGATTTTAAATTTTCAGTATTTTTGAAAACTTAACCTCTTTACTATTCGTTTTCCAAATGATAATCTTATTTGAAAAGGGCAAATGCCTCAGAACTGACTTTAAAGTGAGTCACCATCAATAATTTTGATGGAAAGTTGAAACTTTAAAAGCTTTTTTCTCAAAACTGTGGTTCTGTCACTTCCTGTCTTTGAAAGGCCATACTCTTCTCTGTGATTAAATTACAGTAATGTATATTTTTACGGAATGAAAGGGCTTTGAATAACCTATTTGGGAATTCAAATATCTAAATACCACCAAAATGCACGAAGTGACTCATTTTGTTGGGTGCCTACACATTTGGCGATTTGGTGACACATGTATGAATGATATAAACGATGGATGAAAGACGACGGGCGTTACAGTATGAACGATGAAAAATCCGTGTGCCGCAAGCCCTAAATGTGCCATTAATAGCTCAAAAATGCAAAACCCATTTTGCTGTTCTAGTCATTGGTTGATGTTAGCTGGGTGCCCACTGAAAGGAAGTCAGAGGTGCCATTATGATTTTTCCCCACCGTTAAACCGAGTTTGTCTGCTGAGGAGCGACCGTCAATAGAGAGAAAAGAGGGAAGACAATTTAAACAATTTGAAGTTACAGGGCAGACTTTATCTATCTGTCTGTCGGTCGGCCTGCCTGCCTGCCTGCCTGCCTGCCTGCCTGCCTACCCGCCTTTCTGTCTGTCTGTCTGTCTGTCTGTCTGTCTGCCGGCCTGCCTGCCTGCCTGCCTGCCTGTCTGTCTGTCTGTCTGTCTGTTTGTCTGTCCGTCCGTCCGTCCGTCCGTCCGTCCGTCCGTCTATCTATCTATCTATATTTTACTGTCTCTGGACCTGTCTGTCTGTTTGTCTGTCTGCCTGTTTGTCTATCTGCCTGTCTGTCTGTCTGTATGGCTCTCGGGACGTCTGAATGCCGGTCTTCCTCTAGAGTTACTTTAATTATCACCTCCTGCGTGTGAACATCACACTATGCCTACATGCAAGTTTTGTCCTTTGGTTCCATGTCTTGCTATGGTTGCCTGGGCTTCTGAAACGAATCAGTGTTAACAGAGCACATTTTCTAGGCAATTTCTCTATCTCTAAACTTATAGTGCCACTGACTGCGCCAAACTTAGCCTAGATCTTCGCCAACAGAAAATTATACTGACATCTTTTCCAAAGAAACCGGAAAAATGTATCAGTATTCAATAATCCAAATGGCCACAAATCTGTTTGTTTGATCACATACACGACAGATTTACGGACACACTAGCGTGAAGCCAACATTTTCTATTGGTATTCAAACCGCCTGAGTCAATTAGCGCGTAATCCTGCTCTTTTTTGAAAACCTTGGGTCATGCTGAGCAGCAAAATTTACATTCCATTTGGCTTTAAATGAACCCCGCACACATAAAGGATCAACTCCCACGCATACAAAAAGCCCCCAGACATCATCATGTCCGATCAGCAAGAATCGTTTTCAAGTTAATCCTTAACTTTAATGAGTGCGGAATGTAAGCCGTCCAGACTGCCCGACTGGACAGATAACGTTTTTTTCCATTATCGATGACCGAGGTCATCTCAGTCTAAGGACTGGACACTCCGGCATTGTTAACTTTTTCTTCTCTTTTAGTCTTGGAAATAAGCCAGTCTGCTGTTGTTATTTCCAGTACACCAGTCTGGGTAGGTTTTCTGGCCAAGGGAGATATTTCTGATAATTTATTTTCCTCTCGATCACCCAAAGTGTTATTGTAGTTTGACAGGCAGTCCGTGATGGCAGACTGGACGAATCGATAGGACTCAGCAGACAGTGCTTGGTCAACTTCAGGTAGAGAAACTTTGCTGCACATAATATCAAATCGACGCGACGAGATTAATATTACTTTACTCATTTCATTGCTGACACTACGTCTCCTCCTTTGACGTGTTTTGGTGACGGGATGTACGAGGATTCGTGACCTAGATCAACCACTGGTGCTTTTCTTCACACATGATAAAGCAAGAAGTACCCTACGCACTCTGTTGTAAGACAACACCGTAGAAGGTGGAGCACTGGCATAAATGAATACTTGATAATGTTTCTCAATCTAAATAATTGGATAAAGAAAAATACTCATAAAATAAATAAAACTGTGACCATGTCGTTCTCTTTCGTCGTATTTAAAAACGAAAAATCTTTCATTCTTGAAGTAGGCAGAACATGTTTACCCATGATGAAAAGAATAAGATCGAATAGTGCAAAGCAGCGACAAATGATACTGTCATCTGAAAACTTTGAAGGAATTGAAAAGTGAAACTCCTTTTCATATATAAACCATGCCCTCTAAAACAATGTTCACGTGACATTTTACTGATCATCTGATAACGTCAAACCTGATGAAAAGGAATCATAAATGGGCAAAAAAATGTTTGAGCTTCCCAAACAACAAAGAAGTGCATTAACTTTCTTTTAATTTCTCCTCTGAGCAATTTTGTAAGATTGATTCCTTGCTGACCAGTTGTTGAGTTTTGTCTGTGTCTAATCCATGGCTTTGGCATCCTCTGGAAGTTAAAGGCATTTGTCTCCCCTCTTGCCTTTGTACAATCTGTTCTTTGCAAAACGTGATTCAGCCACTCCAAAATTTATTTGAAACGATTTGTTTGCTATGTGGAAAGCCATCAACTTTCTGGGGGACCTGTGCTCGTGGCTTTCACCTCTGGAGTGCCATCGGGTCTTTGAATATTGGAGGAAACTGGCACGAACTGAAGCGCCATTGAACTTGTAAAGCTGTCCTTGCTTTCTCTCGAGTCAAAGTGACCTCGTGAAGAGTCATCATGAGTATTGATTTGATTGGGCCCCTGGCTGGGGAAGTAAACGAAGAATCCTTTTGAACTGCAAAGGGGTCTCGCTATGCAAGAGCTTTTATGAATTAAGTTATTAATCGAAATCTCCAGAGAATGTGTCCTTCTCATTTCCATAAAAACGTGTGTTACATTTAGCGATCAAACGAAAGGCAGTTAATGCTAGACGAACATGCTAACCGGCTTGTTCTTCAATGTACTGTTATAATTTACTAGTCCAATCATAATATCACGCCAGTCGCCACACCACATTTATTACCATCGATTTGACCGTGGTAATATTCCGTTCAGTGACGCTGAATTGCATTTCGCAGCGTATTGTTCCTCATGTCGAACCAGCTCGAGGCATTCATCTCTGTTGGCCATTCTCCATTCACCCGTCAGCACTTGCTTGTAGATTCATATATCACAATTACTGGCAGCTCACATGTTGGATAGCATCATTTTGGCCCCCCTTCTCTTCTTTCTCTTATAACAAATCATGTCAGTGCAAAGACCCGTTGTTGTTTTTTTTCTGCTTAAACGTATTAGTGAAGCTGAAACAGAGTCTGTGATATTTTTGCGCAGGGCAGCATTTTTGACAGAGAACATAGCTAACTGTTGTGGATTCAAACAATCAACTTTTGCACGACCAGTACGTGACCAGTAATGTGCCCAACTAAAAATTGAATTTTACTGTTTCCGAGTAACGTTGACGGATCTACAATTTCGACGGTCACGTGACAAAAGTACTTGCTCGATTGAGGCCATTTCCACATCAAGTAGAGGAAGTGCGTTCTTGTAAATTGACCAGTGTACTTTATAACAGCCTTCAAGTTCAGACTAGCCCGACCAGCATGTACTGAAATATACTCTGCATGATGTTATTTTTTATAATCTTGACAAAATAGATGGGTATAAGTCGAGTGTGCAAACTGCAGGCAGTAGCCATTGCCCTGATATTTAATTTTACATGGAAGAAATCACTTGTTATAACACAGATACTAAGAATAGGATTTTTATTCCAACTTGTGGCCAATTTCCGAAAACCTCAATGTAGCCAAATCGGCAAAGAAAAAGTTGCTGGAGCAGTGAGCTAAACTTAAGCCAGCGCTAAACAGAACCATAACCCTAAAATATTCCCCCCAAAAAATTCACTGTGCAAACAAAACATCATTTGGCTAAATGGTGCAAATAGACAGTCCGTATTTATAATACGTCTGACCCGAATTCATCACAATAGTGCGCCAGTTTCATGATGGCATGCAAGCTGCAGTCAAAAGCAACGGCAGTGTTTCAGAGCCCTTTGCTGTCACAAATGGGGTAAAACAGGGTTGTGTCTTAGCCCCAACTCTGTTCAGCATCATGTTCTCTGCAATGCTACAAGAAGCCTTTAGCTCTCCTCCTCAAGGGGTAAGCATCAAGTATCGAACTGATGGCAGTCTATTCAACCTCAGGAGACTCCAGGCAAAAACCAAAACCAAAAGTACTCAAGTCTGTGACCTACTATTTGCTGATGATTGTGCACTTCTGGCACACGATGAGGATAGCATGCAAAACTGTGTTGATAAGTTCTCTAGTGCCTGTGACAACTTTGGCCTCACAATAAGCACAAAGAAGACGGAAGTGCTCCATCAGCCTACTCCAGACGACAAGTATCCTGTGACCCCAAATATCAAAGTCCATGACAGTCTTCTGAAGGTGGACGAGAACTTCACCTATCTTGGTAGTACACTGTCTTCCGCGGCTCGTGTTGATACTGAAATTCTCTCAAGAATCAGCAAAGCCAGCTCTGCATTTGGCAGGCTTCGAAAGAGAGTGTGGGATGTTGCCGGCATTCGCACAGACACTAAGCTGAAAGTGTACAATGCTGTGGTGCCTTAGAAAGATCCTAAGGATCAAATGGCAGGATAAAATTCCAGACACTGAGGTCCTCAATCGTGCCAAGGAATTGAGCATCTTCTGCCACCTGAAAAAAATTCAGCTACGTTGGGCAGGACATGTTGTCAGAATGCCCGACTCCAGACTCTCTAGACAAGGTGGTCTAGAGGCAAGGTGCTCGCCTCTCATGCCAAGGGTCCCGGGTTCTAAACCCGGCCGGTGCAGGCATGTTGGAAGTTTGGGATTTTTCTCATATTTTCATGTCCCTGATCCTATTGAGGGGTAGGATCGAGTACCTAGTCTTCTCGGATAAGGACGAAAAAATTCGGAGGGCCCGTGTGCACGTTGCGCACGTTAAAGATACCTTGGCAGTTGGAAATCGTAAAGAGCAGGCCGAACAGGCCGCTGCCCGGGCAAAATTAAATAAAATTCATCCCTACCACCCACTCCCCCTCATCCCCCCACCACCAAAAAAAAAAAAAAAAACGCCGACCGGCGCTGCACTGTGGCGACGACGTGCCTGCTCCAGTTGTAACTGGGGTGCAATGGCACAAAGGCAAAATTTCCCAAATGGGATTAAAGAGTTATACAAATACAAATACAAATACAAATACAAACAAATCTTCTCCTCTGAGCTCTCCAATGGAACGAGGAATGTTGGGGCCCCAAAGAGACGTTACAAAGACACTCTCAAGCAATCACTGAAGGCCTTTGCCATTGATGTGAGTGAGTGGGAAAAGCTCTCGCTTGATCGTGCAAATTGGAGGGCGGCCCTTACCAGAGGCAGCAAAACATGGGAAGCTGACAGAGTCCAGCATGCTATTAAAAAAAGAGAAAGGCGCAAGAATAGGCCCAGTGGTACTGAACCAACGGAGCACTCTTGTCATTTATGCGGAAGGGTCTGCAGGGCAAAAATAGGACTTATCAGTCACATGAGAAGCCATAAGTCATGAAAGAACAGTCTTTCCATTCTGTCCTCTGTGTCCTTTAGTTCTCTTTATTGTCCATGTGTTGAAATTCTCAACAATTTCTGTTCTTTATTCCTCTGGTGTTGTTAAGGTCATCATCATACCTGATGGACGAACTATTATTATTATTTATAATATATTTCTGAGTTTGCTCCACATCCAATCAGGGCAATCTCTCGAGCCTCGAATCAAAACGCGCCAAATTTCGTCTACCTGGGGCTGCTTAAGCGGTCCGTGTTTGGGTAGACTCTGGTTGCAAATGGACCGTCTGTTTCTTTGTTTAACCGTTTGTTTGTAAAGAGATTGTTTTTGTTTTAACCTGGAGCTATTAATATTTGCATTCTTTTCAGTAGCGATCATTTCGGTATGCTTTTCCCAAACATACTTAAATGTTTAGCCTAGTGCGATGTCCCCATCGAAGCGAATGAAAGAGAGGGGAGGGGGAGAGTGAGAGAGGCAGTGAGATTATGGGGGGGGGGGGGCAAGTTTATCCCGGCCAAAGCCAGGGATTAATTATGCTTTTTTTTTTTCATTTTGTAAAAGATAATTGGTATGGATGCTGGGGAACATACCTGTCTTGTGCCCAGGTTTTGAACCGTGCAAGGCAGCACCGCCACGTCCCCATGATGAACCACGATGTCTACAGCCCCAGCCATGAAACTGGGGTCAGGGATGATAGGGCGTGGCCCGTCAGGTAAAAATTCTGGCAACTTCGTGGTGGTCTCTCGCTTTGGGTAAATCCGTCCATTATAGCGTCCGGCCAAGTCATACAAAGACACATTCCTATGTGCAAGGCCCTTCATATGCAATCTTGGATCATGAGGAGGAGCCAGGGCGGTGGGAGGTTTGGGAGATTCTGTGAAGGAAAATACAGTTAAAAAGCGGCATTAAACCAATGCTACGTGCAGTATGTCGAAACTTTCTTAAAATGCAAATCCGGTTCAGGCACTCGGTCAAGTTTACAGCACGCATGCGGGCAGCGTCTCAGCGATTCTTCAGTGTTTCAGCTTGCCCTCTTATCTACAAAATCTCACCCACACAATAACCACAATACATTATTACACCAACAGTAGAGACTAAAACAACTGCAAAGATTTTGCATTTAAAATTGTCTAAAAAACAGTGTGGACTTCGGCTCATTAAGAAGATAAAAACACAATTTGCTCATGAAACGTCTGAGAATGCTTGAGAAGAGAGAAGCAAAAGAAGGACAGGCGCAGAGAGCAAAATTCTAGATAATACTGGCCAACAAACCTCTTATTACTATGGGGAGGCTGTCAACTTCGTTTGCAACTCCTGAACTATCAAGCGCAACGCCTCCAACATTAAAATGTGGCGTTTGCCTCAAATAAGATCACGTCTGAAGCGCCAGAAATATTTTGCGGCTCCAAACCACGACTTTCGCGGAGAATGAAATTTGTCTGAGGCATCTCTTTCGTATTATGCTAATTTATGATTTTGAAATTGAATTTTTTTTACTTGGGAATGGGGGTCAGGCTCGGCGTGGGGCATGGGAGAAGGGTTATGTCTTCTGTACGATGGGTCTTTTTTACCGTCTCAAAAGAAATGAGACGGCATATTTCGGCATAAAAACCGTGAATATGATGATACCAAACATTGTGTCTAAATAATTGTTCAAAGCAAATTTCCACCATGTAAAAGAGAGACTGAACAACAAAATAACATCTCACCCGGACGAAGCAATGCACTAGTGTAGCTTACATGGTACGAAATTCTAAATCCTAACCTGCTGTAATGACACTTTCAGTTTGGACGCAACGATTACCAGCAAAATATCAGCAAGTGGTGAGATATTATGATAGTATCTACAGGGATGAAGGGTTGCAATTCCTCCCGAAGGACATAAAAAAAAAAAAAGACAAGAGAAGGGAAACTTCTAAAACGAAGTTACAGACGAAGCTCTTCGGCGCCGAAAAATCAAAATGAGTGGCCCCGAAGAGCAAGTGGCAATTTTCCGGCTCTTGTTGGCCTAGCGGGCTCCGACTGAATATAGCGTAAAAAGATTTCCATCCTGTAAGGAACTGTTTGCATGCAAGAATTTCTTTCCAGCATTGCAGTTTGTCCGACTTAACCCGAGGTCCACGAGCCAGTTGTTCTATTTGTTAAGGATGCCGTGGACAGCTCAGTAAGACAGTTGGTGTAGGTGGTAAGACGAATGTAATGAATATAAATAAGAGAGGAACTGGGGCAAAGCGTAATAGGCCCGAGAACTGGTGCCCTGGGTCAAGACGCTGAGGAAAGAGGAAATCCATGCCTTTCAGAGGCGGCCAAGAAGCGCACAGAAAAGATGTTGCATTGTAGTGAAACTGTGCGCAGACAGAGAGACAAATAGACGGCATTGAAATGAAAGCATACTTATTGGGAATTCCCTACCGCGAGGAAAAAGAAAACGACTGCACAGAACAAACAGATAAAATGGCAAGGTTATGAGAGAATTTCATAACGGTTGATGAACGAGATAAAACCCATCCCTTCAAAGGCGGACGAAGTATAGAGACAGAAGGTGTGCAGTGAAGCCAAGCATTGACAAAGGGACAGACAGACGATAAATTATTTAAGTGAAAGCATATTTAATGGGAATTCTCCACTATGGAATAAAAGAAGAGCATAACATAAAATTAGGAGACAAACTAGCATGACTGTGAGAGGAGATTTTATAACTCCTGATATGTCTGTGACTAAAACAACGCCAGTGGAATTCGACATTAGGTCCCCTAGGCATGACAAGGTTCTAACCCTCTTCCATCAACTTTTGAGAAATTGATGATTGAGGTCTCATGACAATGTGCTCATAGCTGTTCATGATACGCCTTTTTTTTTTCTTTGTGATAATACTTAAAAGTTACACACCGAATCCACTTGGACATACAATGAAGAAGGCCTGCGGAAGTAGTGTGTAGGGTCTATCTCAGTTCAGCCGAAAGGTGGAGTTAGAACCTTGTCATTTTAAGGGGGGGGGGGCGATTAGGATGTGCCGGGCGTACAGTAGCAAGCTGGCTTACATGCATTCTTTCTCCCAAATGTTGGTCGAAGTAAAACATCGAATTATCAGACAGGTCCAACAGCAGAGACAATTGACCCCGCCCGAAAGTGCGACAAACAAAAAGCAAATAGATAAACTCAAAACAAAAACAAAAAAGCACGGAGGTTCGTAAGAAACGTTCTGGCAAAGCAAAGCTCCCTCTCATGGCATAAAAATGAGGAAACGACACTTGGTAAATGAGGCTCTCGACAAAAATAAAATATGAGAATGAAAGAATGACGCGATTGTCGTCACCAGTACCTGCTTGTTGTAACAGCCTCGGTAGACAGATAGAAAGGAAAGAGAACGGACACACTAGCGCCACATTCTTACAAAGGAAGACATCGAGAGCTTGAGAAAACAATAATTGTTAAGACAACATTCGAGTCGTCAGTTTAGACTGGCAATTTGATGCTCTGACAAAAACCATGCCGAGCAACGTGAAGCTTGCGCATACAATAAGATAACACGTCAGTCTCGAATGCCAACGTGCAACATTTTAATAGATTAAGTTAGCACAAACTATTCCTAAACCCATCTTTAAGAATGACTTTCAAACAATATAAGCCTACATTTTGTTTTGGTTTTTCTTCAGTTTCATGAATCAAACTTTAATAACAATGTATGCTTTTCGATAGAAATGTCATTTGCATGCTAACTATAACATTAGTACAAAAAATATTTTAACAACAGTGTCAAAGCCAGTTTGTTATTATATTATAGTCATTAGCAAAAGCCAAAAGGCGCCAGATAATTGTAATATTTTAACTGAAGCTTTTGGATTATCGCTTGACATAATGCTTGACACTAACCAGTCAATTATTACTTTGTTTTGTTTTTGTTTTCATTTGGTTTATGTATCAAATGTGCATAGATATTTCAAGCATTTGAGTACCATATGATTTTGTTTTCTTTTCATGCCGAACCCCCCCCCCCCTCTCTCCACCACCCATTCCACTTACATCGCCCTCAACCATTCCCAACCCGAGTCCAATGCCAGTGCTGTACTATGTCTAGTACTGTAGCCAGCATCCCCCACCACCAATACCGCCACCACCGCACCACCACCTTCCCACGTACAAGAAAACTGTTTTAGAGTATTGCCTGTTAGTCTTTCACTATAATATACTGACAATAAATCCCCTGAGTGCCATCGCAAGAGATAGACCCGAGGGTCCAGGAACAGTGACACCAATAAACGTTAATCTAACACATCCTTCCAGTTTCTCAGAAGTACTCGGTGAAGTACTTTGCTTCCAAGTAGGTATACCCTGGCGTAACGAAATATCTCCTAAACTGACTAATTGTGTGGAATGTAACAAATCGCTAGCTCCCGGGTTACGACCTAAATTGTCAGAGCACATAAAACACATTGCTAAGAACTGAACAGAAAATAATTTACGGTGTGTAACAAGCATCTGAGAAAAAAAATCACATTTGATGCCAAAAATATCAAATTTCACATATTGAAACTAAATTATCAATGCTAGGGGCACCTAAGAAGACGTAGGATCCCTAACCCCGCCCTTACCCTCAACCCCAAATCTTATCGAGTTCCCAACCCTGACCCTTATCCTTTCAACCAAAAGACAGGAGGAAAAACAAAAAGTAAATCTGAAAGAATAATTAATCATAATTAATCAAGGCTGTTATCAAGGAGCATTTCGGGAGTAGCTCTCTGGCTCTGGACTCACTAAAGCCTTTAAAATAAGTACCCCTAGCGCAAAAAAAACAACCTGGTGGACGTACGTACTTGTTAAAAACATCCACTCAGCAAAGTCTCCGTAAGAAATCATATAGAAAGGTACAATAAAATGGAAAGGAAAAGGAAACACAGATTGAGTTTTCCATCGATTGATCTTCTTCAGGACATAAAAAATATGTAACAGGATAGAAAATTGAACAAAAAACAAATTGGAAGAACTGCAAAATATTGTAGAATATTTTACAAGTACGAGCTGTGAGTTCCTATATAGTTTTTAGTTCACGTACAGTAAAAATAAATTGTCTTGCAAACCTGGTCTAACAGCATAGGAGGATAGCAAATTAAGAGATGATTGAACGCAAAAAGGAGCCCCAGATGTGTGGCAGCCGATCTGTCGGTTGATCGATACAGAAAAGGGGGAAAAACAGGAAGAGTTAATAATAGTGAAAACAAAAGAGATAAACCTTCCCTTCCCCACACACCCACTCCCACCCCAAATGAGAGAAAATTAGCAGGTAACAATAATGAAGTGGATCTGTTTCCTTTCCAAAACAAAAAAAAAGATGGACACAGCTGAGGTAGTTCTATCGGTCTGATGTACCAGCAGGCACAGTTTCGCCACAGCCAATTATTGATGCAAAACCAAATAATTATGTTCGCATTTTATTCTCTACATCTCTATTTTAGAATCAAGGTGATTTTTTCAAAACACACTTTTAGATGCCTTAAATATTGTGGGTACTTAAAAATACACCATCAGAAAGAGAGAGAGAGAGAGAGAGAGAGAGAGAGAGAGAGAGAGAGAGAGAGAGAGAGAGAGAGAGAGAGAGAGAGAGAGAGAGAGAGAGAGAGAGAGAGAGAAAATAAGCATCGTCAACTATCAACCATCGCCTAATAGTAATACCTGCCTGGGAGAAGGGATGAGACAGACAGACGGGGCGGGGAGGGGGGAGGGGGAGAGAGAGAGAGAGAGAGAGAGACGGACCTGGCACTTAATAAAACATTATAGGTTTAGTGAACTGACGAATGTTTGGCACATCAAGTGCAAAGATGAATAAGAGGAAGTTGACTTGTTTTGAGGAATGGTTTTGTAATACAGCATGCGCGCATTTTTGGTTTGTTTCTCTGGTTTTTTTGTCTGGTTTTGTTTCCTTTCAAAATATTTCAGTGATGAATTTCCAAGACAATTGCTTTCAAGAAAATCTCTGGAGTCGTTTTAAAACATTGTAACGAGATTCATACCCCCATAATCAATTAAAGCTAAAGAAATATTGTTAAATATTATTGCATGCCTGGGTGTTGAGTTCATTCTTTCAAAATAGCACAGCGATTCGTTTTCAGGACAATTACTTCCAAGAAAAGGGCTAGTTTTGTTTTGTTTTGTTTTTATTATTAAAGTATAAAACCAGAGTCATGCCACAGAGTTAATGTTTGCTTAAGCTAAGATTAAGTAAAGGGAGTGCTTCGTTAGAGACAGTTGTCCCTATGGATTGTCGGTTGGCACAGCTGTTCCTATGGGTTGTCGGTTGGCACAGTTGTCCCTATGGATTGTCGGTTGGCACAGTTGTCCCTATGGATTGTCGGTTGGCACAGTTGTCCCTATGGATTGTCGGTTGGCACAGTTGTCCCTATGGATTGTCGGTTGGCACAGTTGTCCCTATGGATTGTCGGTTGGCACAGTTGTTCCTATGGATTGTCGATAGGCACAGTTGTCCCTAAGTATTGTCGGTTGGCACAGTGATCCCTATGGGTTGTACGTGGGCACAGTATCCCCGTAGGTTGTCGGGCGGCACAGTAATTGTCTTTATGGGTTGTCGGTAGGCACAGAAATAAAACTCCCTGTGGGTTGTCGGTAGGCACAGTTGTCCCTATGGATTGTCAGAAGAGGCTGTGGGCTTTCGGTAACCATGTGTTATCGGTAGGCACAGTTGTCTCTATGGATTTAGGGTTAGGGTTAGGATAGAATCGCTTAGGCTAATACTCGGAGAAAGCCAGGATGTGATGTTTATGCTGCAGTAGAGACAAACATGCCCATCGAAACAATTCCTCCTCTAGGTTATTTCCATCCATCGGCCTAGACAACACTACCTTAACTCTAACCATATTCCTATTTAAACCCAAACGGACACAATATCCCAAACGGAAAGTCCTCTCCAGTGAAAAACTTCCATAAATAAACAAAGAAAGGGGTTGTTGCGTCCGCCAAATTCAGTCCTAGAAAGCATGGCAAATCTGGTATGTAGTTTTAATGTCTAAACCAGTGTAAGATAGATATTGTGTTTTGCTTTGATCCTTGGAAAAGCGTAGTGATGGATCATAGAAACCGGCAAGCCTAAGTCTTCGCCCTGGTTGGGAATCTCAATCATTCTTGGCAAAGAAAGCAAGTTGTAACGCTCCATAAGCTGTACTAGGTGAAATGACATCGCTTTATGATGAACGAGTGGCAGTTTGTGAAGAAAGTATGGAAGAAGAATACAGTTTATAGGTATGAAATTTTCATCAAATAACCGTTCAGGTAGAAAGCTGAAAATAAAATGGCTGACTTTTTTTTTTTTTTTACATACCCCGATGAGGTCTCTGTTTTGTTTTTATGTATGCTTGTTGCTCGTTTGACGTCCATAGTTAGCGTCTCTCTTTTTTTTTTTAATCTATCTCTTCTTTTTCTTCTTCTTCTGCGTCTTCTTCTTGTGCAGCCCGAGACCTGTTTGCTTTTGTACCCACTGCGTCTAGATAGCTCTCAATTTTTTTTCGTTTCATTGCAGTTTTTAGAATGTCATGTTTATTTTAGTTTTTCATCACTTCCAATAATCCATTCTTGCAGGTTCTGTCCTTCGGGCGATTTTTTTCAGTGAAAGGTCTCTGTTTCTCCAGGGCTTCGCCGTCTGTTCTGGATTTGTTGCCCGTAAGTTCTTTCGTCCCCTGGCTGTCTGCGACAGTGTCCTCTGTCTGTTATGTCCCCACTGACAGGCGCCAGAGATGCGTCTTTTCCTTTCCCCAGTCTCATCATTATAATCCCCTGCCCGTTACTAACAGTTCGTCTGTGATACATCCTGCTGCCATCCTGCTGCCATCCTGCTGCCATCCTGCTGCCATCCTGCTGCCATCCTGCTGCCATCCTGCTGCATGTCTTCCTCTGATCTCTGTCACTTTTTTTTTTTGGCCATCAAAGTCTTTTCTTTTGTCCCTTTCTCATTAATTTGCCCAGTCTCTGATCCCATAATGCCTCTTGATTCCATTTTATTATTCTTTTTTTTTTCTTCCATCAAAAATATTGTTATCCTTACTTTTCTGTTTTTCTTTTCCTTTTGTTTTTTCTTTCGTCGGTTTCTTCACCTTCATATCGCCGTTCTGGTATTATTTTGTTTGGGAAGATCTGACGTTTTGTATGAATAAATATTGTGTATGAATAATTTCTCTCGAACCAAGCGTTTTATCGAACCAGCTGAACCATTCAAATCACCCAATTTCCTATTTCCAATCAATCATCACCACGCTTTCACCTTATTCATGACTTTCATTCTCAAATAACATTTTTTTTTTCTTGTCTCCTTGTACTCTTACCAACCAGTCGGAATGAGTGCAACCTGGGGGTTTATCACTTTCGACAACGGAAGGCGGGTGGGAGGGGGGACTGCTATTTTCATAGATGATCAAGCTCAAGCCGGCACTACTTGAACTCGATATGGAAATATAGTAGTAACCAAAGAAAAATAACGAAAGTAAAACATAAATAAAACACTCCCATTTAAATGGACGTCTTAAGTTATCGACAGTGGTCAAAGAGAGAAAGAAATTCTCTTTCTTTACTTTTGAATTCATAGTTGTGTTAACTTTTTTTTTTTTAGTTTGGTTAAAAAAAAATCTTTTGGTTGATTACGTGTACATAATATTTCACTGCTTTTCAAGACAGTCAGGAAATCAAATCCGTGGCCGTTGCATTAGGTCCTCTAATGCTAACACATTAACTGCTGTGAATGAGGTTAACATGTCACCTGGAAAGATCGAGCCACAGAAAGATATGTGAATTCAAATTCTTGCTAACATGCTCTGCCACGCCGTGTCTACTACACTCTCTCTATCTTCTTTCCTTCCATTCCAATGATCAACGAACAGCAGGAGGAATCAAATTTAAGCTAACACAAGCTAATGGAGAAGCAAATATATATAGATTATAATTAAATAATATGAACAATAAAATCTTCCACAAGTTCCTATTTTGAAGTAACTGTTCTAATGTAAGATGTGATTGTCATCACTGCTTAATTTACGATGCTGATTTACTGATTCTGAATTACCACCGTTGAACTTAATACGAGAGCCCTGCAGAAGTGGCTGGCAAGAATGAATCGTATATACAAAGCAGAAGGGAATAGTTTGAGGAACTCTGAAAACTTCCGGTTTATGAGATTAAAACTTCGTGAATTATGGCGCAACTTGCACAACTTTCTGAACCATCCTCGTAGTTCCAGCTCTGTCAATTTTTTCATTCTCGTAAGCAGTGATAAATCATCTGAATCTGGGACTCCTAGTCCTACGGAAACATTAAAAAGGAACAAAATGATCTCACAGGACAAACTGCCCCTGTGTCAATGTTCAAGAAAATGCACTCCGTTGTCCTAATAAGGGACAAGGTGGTCTAGGGGCAAGGTGCTCGCCTCTCATGCCAAGGGTCCCGGGTTCAAAACCCGGGCAGTGCAGGCATGTTGGAAATTGGGATTTTTCTCATATTTTCAAGTCCCTGATCCTATTGAGGGGGGGGGGGCGTAGGATCGAGTACCTAGTCTTCTCGGATAAGGACAAAATTTTTTGGAGGGCCCGTGTGCACGTTGCGCACGTTAAAGATACCTTGGCAGTTGGAAATAGTAAAGAGCAGGCCGAACAGGCCGCTGCCAGGGCAAAATTGAAATTAATAGATTAAAATTTATCCATATCATCCCCCCACCAGCAACAACAAAATTTATTATTCATTATTAAATATATATTATTGTTAATAAATATTCAAATATTATTTGAGTTGTGAGTTGTGAACTGCGCCAAACAGGCTGCGTTACAATTTGCTCTGAGACAGAGAGAGGTAGAGAGAGAGAGTGAGCGAGACAGGGAGAGAGAAAGAAGCAGTGCAGTGTGTTGAGCGCTTCGCAGGCGCGCCATTCTGCTCAGTGGTTGACATGTTGCTTCTGTAAAGCGCATAGAGCATTTTAAATGGATATGCGCTATATAAATGCCATCCATTATTATTAATACAGAGCCTCATAATTCTGATCAATTTTGTAAAATAATCGACACGTTTTTTTAAGTCAGTGGCACGAACAGAAAGCAAAACGAACAAACAAAAAAAAAAATGCAGCAATAAGTTTTCGGTGGATAAAATGCAAACAACTAAATAGACAATTTCAAAACAAAAAATCAACAAGGAAAATTCAAACCTTCAGATGGACATTTTTTATTATTATTT
>OZ007567.1:59955770-59970770 GCA_963931925.1 Onchidella celtica
CAATTAAGTTCAAGGTTACCATGGGTCAAAATAGTGAACTCTTTGAATGACGCAAGCACTGAGACCAGGTTTTATTTGAAGCGCCACCCAAGACATTAATCTTTCGAGCCGATTCCTTCGCACGCACAGCGAGTAACGGTTTGATGGTTCGTGTCACAACCCCAGCTTCTCGCCTGCGGATAATTGGGAATGCACAGAGACTGGAACTAAGGTTAGGTTAACAGGTAGGATTAGAGATTCTGATTAAAGCGTTCAGACTATCGCGCTGTCAGGTTGGGGGAAAAAAATTGGAGCAATAGTGCCTTTGAAATTGCCTTCATCAATAATCTTAATATTATTGTCATTAGCGCAAGAGTATCTGTTTCGTGAGACACCAATGTCCTCAAACGTCTCAAATCATATCTACTAGTGTCAGTATGAACAATTCGTATAGCTTTACCCATCGGAGACCAGACCCTTTGCCAGCTTTATTGACACAGTTTTACCTCAGTACTGAGGCGTATCTTTACGAGGACGGTCTTAGATAAACTGGAAATAAGGAAGAAATGAAAAATCAAAAAAGGCCGAAAATTTAATAATAATATTTGTTCTTGATATTTAAATTAAGTCAGTGATTTAATTATAAAAAACTCTTCGACTGGTGGTAACGAAAGACACATGAGACTGGGCCGTTTCTCACGTGTGTAATTTGTCATCTTCGCAATCCGACCTATCAAACACAAATCTTATTTTCATGATCAAATACCGGTATACATCTATTATGTGCTAACAGTGAATGCGCTATGGACCTTGTTAAATTGTAATCTGAAATAGATTCAAACAATTTTCTTTGATATTGACTAGCAATGGCAAGTTGATGAGTTTAGTTATACAGTCATTGATATACATGCTTATGTACACCGGCCACCTCATGTTTATAAAAAACAACAACGGGGGTTGGGGGGGGGGGGGAGCCTAAAGATCCACAAAAATAATTTGTTATTCATTCTGGCAAACCGCAGTCGTGCGGTTTGTAGATAGACAGATTAACCAAAATTATCGTGAATTTCTGAATTTACTATAATGTCAATGAAATTTTCCCTTTTGTTTTTGTCGGTGTGTGTGCGTGTGTTTTTCTCTTTTTCAGGGTGTTTTCAGCCAAGATATATCTATGATTTGTGTTTCTCTGCGTATTTGATTTCCATGGCCACTTTTAATTCTGAAATGGCTCCAGGGAAGGACACTTCAGGTGAAAGCAAAATACCATTTAAAGACTATAGCGGAAGAAATTCAGTTGTCACAAAATGCGACTTTTATGGTTACCTCCCTCAGCTCTTAGCTAATATCTTTAACTTTGTTCCTCACAATAAATTGATCAAGTGAAAAACAACCGTTGCCCTGCAATAGGAGCAAATTTAGATAAGGCCTCCTTTCTCCAACCTATGGACTTTTAAACTTTAAAATGTGAATTTCTTCAAACCTTCATTTTGTGACAAGTGACGCTTTTCCCTTGTAGTCTTCATTTGACAGATGTGTTGTACGACCTTTAGCTCAAGATTTTATTACACGTACTAATTTAGTATTCAGTGTGAACGAATCACCGTAGCAAAAGTGTTCCTTCTACAAATAAATTAAGATATATTTTCTGCAAACTTGCGATAATGCTGTATTAACAATATATTATGTTTTTAATGCCATTCAGCTAGGTTTTCAGAGTACAGTGGAATTCAGTTTCTTGAAAGGAAATTAGAGGAATTCGATCCTCAACAAATTCAAGAGTGGAAAACGTACGATCGTACCCAATCAGAACACTCGTTGTTCCACTGAGGGCCAGTTCGCATTCCGCCACTCATGCTCCATTTGCGCTATATGGATTTCTCAAAAACGTTCAACAAAGCGTGAAAAAGGCATCGCTTGAAGTTTAAAGTGATTTCCAAGATAGAAGTGATAGAGACAACAGCATCCGATTTATACAGCGGGAAGGTTTACCCTGCGAACGTAATGAAACAAAATGAACCCATGCACACCGTCTATAAAACGTTAAAGATACCGAAGCTTACGTGTTTAGGTCTGTATTTTAGGAGGTTCTCTGCCCTTGGCATTTACACCTCACTTTTCTTGTTGTATGTTACTAGTTCTTGTTTCTGTGTGTGTTTGTGATGGAGATTAGTTGTTTTTTGTTGTTTAATTTTGCCCGGGCAGCGCCCTTGTTCGGCCTGCTCTTCTCGACTTTCAACGGCCAAGGTGTCTTTAACGTGCAAAACGTGCGCACGGGCCCTCCGAGTTCTTCGTCCTTATCCGAGAAGACTAAGTGTTCGATTCTACCTACCATAGGATCAGGAATTTTCCCCCCAAAAAAATTCCAACATGCCTGCGTCCAACGGGAATCGGCATGAGAGCGAGCACAGGCTTGCCTCTAGATCAATGTGTCCCCTGCCGAAGCTTGCAGTTGTCTAATTAATATTTGTATATAATGTCCCAGCATTTAGAAGATAGATTTCCGAGTAATCATATTCCGAAAAGAAACAATTTACACACAAGCAAACTTTACTCATCTCACTGTTTTCAATGCATATTCAAGACAAGGTGAAGCATTTTCATTTCCTACTACAAATTACCATGCCACGAAAGAGACACATTAAGTTGTGTAACTCACTAGATGTTTTCTGAAAAATTTGAGCTTCAGTCTGAATTTGGTAAAACCACATATTGTGTTAGGAAAAAAAAAACAAGACGACGGACAGAATATAACCGAATGATAGGACAGAATGAGACCCTACCAGAAGCTTCCACCAAGCACCCTCTTTTAGAAGGTAGGAGTATGACAGATTCACTAAAGAAGAAAGCACAACTACAGAATGAGAACAACAGTTGTGCCGTGAGAATGCCAGGAACCTTGTGGTAATTAACTCATTCATCATCATAGTACAGGTACATCCAGTAGAACTGCTCGCGTTCCGGTGGCATTACCCGCTGATGTGGACCAATTTTTTATGTAATGGAAGACATGATATCTGCTATACCAGCAAGATGGAAGTGGAGCATAGCGAGTCGATATGTGTTTCGATGTATGTAGATTGCTACATAGCACAAATGCTTCACCTACAGATTGTTACATAGTAAAAACACCCCATCTACAGAAAGTTACTTAACAGAAACGCCTTATCATCAAAATTCCGTGAACGCTTAAAGTAATCTATGTACATACTTGGTTTTTTGTGTATTTTTCACAGCATGGTACGCGAAGAGGCGTTTTCTATCCCAGTTGAATTGATTCTGTTTGATTTCGATCCCACGTTTGCCTTGATCTAAATTTGGCGTGAAAAGGGGTATGAAGGCCGGCATTGTACCATGCCATGAAAATTTCACACTATTTTTCACTTTCAAAAAAAACAAAACAAATCAAACTGTTTCAAAAATCTCTAAAATATATTGACAGACAGTAGGAATCTCTACAGTCAATGTTGCTCTGGAGGTGGTTCTCGCTAGAGGTGCTCGTTAGAGAAATTTAAAATACAGATAAATTTACCATTTTTATCCACTCTTATGCAATTTACATGGTGGTATTCGAAGTTGACACCAATTATCGACAATCATCTCGTCACATGTGAGAACACACGAGGTGGCCTTTTAAATTAATATTGACATGTGCTTTAAATATTCAATTGCCACGGATGTGAACTTCATTAGACAGGGCCTTGATTATATAATGCTGTTCCTGCATTGTCTAGTGAATAAAAACCCTTCAACATTCTGATGACTGGACATTTTGAACACAAAAGAAAGATGTGACTGTTCCTAACAATGACAAACAGATGCTCAATTGACATTCACAGGTTGTTTTTGGTTTTTTTGCGTAATGTCCTACTAGTGGTAAGCTGGAGTGTGCAAGGCATTTGAACATTCTATGAATCTCCCCAAAGTGTATTACAATTCTACGAAACATGTAGTCATCTGTTGATATTGAAATCGTGTTCTCCACCATACCATAGAATATCCACAACATAGTAGAAAAGTAATCAAATTCTTTTATGTGTCACAAAGAATCTACAAAGCAATGCATGAAAGTGTATTACAGAATTATTTGAATGAAATTGTCTCGATTTGATTGACTTGAAGTACAGATCCAATACCTAAATACACTCTACAGGCATATTAAGTAAAAATGTGCATATCAGGCGCTATTTAATGCGAGGTTTATTCAGTATCCACAATCCTTTTTGCAGTATACCGACACATAATTCCTTTTTTTTTTTACATGAAAGAAAGCGCACGAGATGGGTTTTGCGTTGAGCTTTCAGTTTGCGTATTGGGTTTAAAGCATGGACATTTTACCTCTTTCCCTTTCTTTTTTTTTTTTCGTTATCTTACTTTGGGCTAGACATTAGCCCTCTGGTTCCTGTAAATAAGATCAAATGAAAGTGAAGTTAAAAATCTAATGGGAAAGGGCCCGTACAGTATGTCCAAATGAAGACTGTAAATAATAAAGTTGAAGAAGTTCTGTTAAATCAACTTGTGTGATCTTCGACCTCTTTCAGATACCACAAGACGCACGGCGGGTCCGGGTCAGAAAATAATTCTTTCGTGGATCATGTGCACCAAAACTAGACCCACAAGAGTATTTTTGCATTTGATTTTATTGAAATTTCTCTCCCCTTTGTTCCTGTGTCTCATTTTTCCCTGTTCCCGATGCTTTGATCCGACACCACAACCCACATTGTCCCCATCTTGTAACTGCTATTGTAGATTTCTTTTGATTTCAGCCCTGGCGGGATCTTTTCTCTTGCAATTTAAGTTCAGGTACCTTCACAAATAGACTTACAAATTTACGGTTGCCTGTAAAAATCGATTGTAGCCAGACTGGATTACAATCTACACAATTTGCATAAACGTCTACGGTTTCATCAGGACCTCAATCAACAACCTAAGTTTTTATCTCGACAAAATTAAATACAGCAGTGCACAACACTGAAACACTGTCTCCTATCAGAACACCTGTTGTAAAAGCACATAACAAGCATTGTGTATGTGTGCAGAGAACAGCATAAGCCGTGAATCATCGCCAGAAATCCAAACTGGATTCAGTCACATCGCCATTTACAGTGACATGCCCTCGGTTTGTTTACTCAATAACATTAATTTTCCTACCTCCTATGGGACTGACCAAATAATCCTGTAATTATTGGTTTGGGTTTTTGTTTTGTTCTGTCTGTGATACCAAGGTATGCCATAGGCCAGGCGATATACAAAAGCTAAAGACTGGAAATTCGGCGCAGTTGGAAAGCTAAAATAGTTGACAGGTTCGCCTGAAAGAAGAGTCTTTTTCTCTCAGTAAATTGCCCCCCCCCCCCTCAAAAAAAAACATCAAGAAAAAAACTCGGCCAATCAGCTGTAACATTTCCCTGCTTCTTTCTTTCTTTGTTTCTCTTTATCATCTCTGAGTTTATTCAGCGACCATCTTCGATTTCTCAGCATAATAACTCTACCTATCTCGTCAGTGTATTCCTTTTTTTTTTTCAGCTCCAATT
This sequence comes from Onchidella celtica, assembly GCA_963931925.1. Taxonomy (NCBI): domain Eukaryota; kingdom Metazoa; phylum Mollusca; class Gastropoda; order Systellommatophora; family Onchidiidae; genus Onchidella; species Onchidella celtica. The sequence goes on from OZ007567.1 coordinate 59,961,278, forward strand.
TTGCTAGCACTTTCTTTCACATCAGGCTTTCTAACATGCATCAAACATCTTCTCAATTGGCCCAGACACAGGTAGATGAAAGACAACGGAATGTAATTGTCATTTTTAGGTGTATTCTTGCTATTGCAATAGCGGCTCATTGTCTATAACAAAATGCTCGGCGTGTACAAACGTGAACAAGAAAACAGAGCAAATCTGCGCAATGTCATCTGACTGCAATGTAATACATGAACAATAATTATTGTGCTCACTAAAGACGGGCTCCGTTTCAGCCTCTTTGTCACTGGCAGTACAGCAGTGGTGAATGTTATAAAGAAAGCATGATTGTACCTAAAACGGAGAGCAGAGCATGTTGACGTGGTATTTGGAACGGCAAGATGGAATCGGTAACTCAAGTATTCGCGTCGCAAAGTTCTGCGCATGTGAAAAAACACTCAAACCAAAGGGAAAAACTACCAAAAAGGGCTAATCACCGTACGTAGCAGTAATGGGAATTGGGTTGTAGGTATGTCCTTACTGGCTCTTTCAAATGTTGGGTTTGTGTCTCTCTACACAGTACAAGTTGCGGAAACGTTGGCAGTTAACCGTATATAATAATATACTAAGAAACTCCTGATTTTCGTTTCCGTGGGACGGAATAATTATATCACAATATATGTGACAGTTTCATTAAAACACTTGTCGGTGTTCTGATGCCCGACCTCATTATCTATGCAGAAAATGCGACTATCTGCCAAGCATATCTCCATGTAACGGCTGATCAAATAACAGAATGTAAATAGGCAACAAACAAACCAAAAAAAAAAAAAAACTGTTCACGTTACATTCATTTATATGTTGCTACAAACAGCAACAGGTACATTCTGCCCAGTGCCCGACTAAGGCATGGGCTTTATGGACTGTAGCCCAGGGGCCTCCGCCAGCTGAGAGCCTCAAGAGATTAAGTGAAATTTTAAATATTAAAACCTTATTTCAATTTTAGTTGCGGGTCGTTGTCCTTAGAACAAATAATATTATTTTATGAAAATGTTGGTAGGTATTACATTATAATAAAACTTATTTTAAGAATCCGAAATTCCTGCTTTTATTAATTATTACTTTGACCTCGCAGTATCTGTAGCCCAGGGGCCTACAAAAATAATCGTAATCCGGCCCTGATTCTGCCACAAAAACCTCTTAATCAGACCAACCACCCCCGTGGTTATGCTCAGTCATTCATTTTTCAGGCAACTAAAGTTCTGAACTGTTTGAGTGATGTCGTAGAAATTATTACCTTTTCGTACAAAAACATTTACCTTATTAAATGTTTCATAGCCAGAATTTTAGCTTTGAACAAAATAAATGTTACAAACCGAGGTGGACAGTGTTCAGTTTGTGATAGACACTTCTAAAATACAGTAAAAAAAGGCAAGTTTAATTTGCTTCGAGAAGTTGTGCAACGTTTTCATTCCATTTTGGGACTTTGGATAACTACAGTGTAAAGGAGAAGAAATAATGTTCTTGTAAAGATAAAAATTAATGAGTAATCCTAGTGAACAATCTTTGACCATTATGATTCTTCCGCTTTCAGGGTGCTTACAGAATTCTCAACCTTGAACATTTTGCCCCCCGTTTCCTGCACATCGATGCAATTCTGGCAATCCAAAGGGCGAGCACGATAGCCTAGCAACCGGCTCAGTATGTAAACACTGGCAGTGCGGGCCACTAGAGAGATTTCTGAGAGTGCTGGTCCATAAGCTTCTAGTGCAGAAGTTGTCACTTGGGTAAGACGATACTAGACAGATTCAGATTGCTGGTTGGCATAGTCAAAGTCATATTGCTGGCACTGATAGTGTATCTTATTTTGTGATCCATGCCAAGAAAGTAGTCATTCAAGATACTAACGCATTCCTTTATTGAAGAGTCGCCAATCTATAACTTTTTACACAATGAGTTGTGTGTGCGCTGAGCAAATCTGTACAAACTGCTATGGTTTCCTGCACATGGGATGACAGTTTATATACAAAGCTATCGAAAAGAAGCGGTCCAGCCTAGTGATGCAGCATTTCACGAATTCAAACTGAATACTGTGGAAAGCGTTCCCTGAAAATCTAATAATATTAATATACATCTGCTTCACGAACACAGTACAGACGTGATCACTTAGAACATAATAAGCATCCAATACCAAGCCTTATGCCGAGGTTCCAAAATATGACAATTCTTCATTTCACTTGCCTACAGAAAAAGCTGCACTTACAGCACTGGAAAAGTGGGGTGTCTTTAACCCTTTCCCAACCGACTGATAATTTGGTCCTAAAATGGCATGATTGTTTAGATCCAAATGGTCATATGGAAAACTTTTAAAGAAATACAATGTATTTTTTATAAATGCACAAAATTCAATAATCATTTTCTTCTTCACATGCGGAGAATTCATAGCCAATTAAAATAATCTCGTCATACTTTTCATGTAGTAAGTACCACATCAGTGAAAACACAATAACGTCAAAAAATTCATAAATATTGCCTGTCGTTTCTTCTTGTGCACTGGCTGACCTGTGATAAGTTAATCAGACAAGCAAAACAATAAAACTGGACTGTTTTTCGCGAGAAAAACGAGGGACTAATGGCTTGGTGCCTGCCGTGAGCGCATGTCGACACATCAGGAAATGCAGCGTTAAAGTCGGCACCTAGAAGAGCGCAGGTCCCAGCTCACGTGCCAGCGGAATAATATCACTTCCGACACCTCCACCCACAGGGCAGGGCTCGATAATCTCTAGAGGTTTCGGCATAAAAGGAATTTTTCTTCCTGATGTCACGGCATCATTGATTAAAAGTCCACGACAAACCACTGTAGTGCCACACGAGAGGCATAGCTTAATGCTGGGATGATATCGAACCGATATCCTGAATCTCTGCCGAGCCGGCGTCAAAATGAATAGATCAAAAGATAGTAATCAATGAAATACTCATTATCATGCGTTGTCTCGAAATTGTCACCCCAGCTGAGGTCACAATCTGATGCTAAACCCATGAAAATATTCATACATATACAGCAACAACAAAAACAAAAATAATTGCAGACAAATGGTTTCAAACTTATAATGGCCTATCTGCAGTTTCTAAGCATTTCACTTACAAAGAAGAGACGTCGATTTGGGTGAAAGATCACAGTTTTAAGCATGAAGGCCTCATACAATTCCTTAAAAGTTTCTAAACACATGATTTTTGGTGTAATCGGTACAAAGCCAAAGAAATTTGTCATAAAGAATTCTTTACTTTTCTTTAAAATTCGGTTACTTCACAAAACATTGCAAGTTTAAGCTGTCTTCGAATTCCCCTTTTCAAAACTCTTCTTTAGTCATCCACGTCTGACGATCCCATTCACTCCTCTATCATTCGTATTACACAATCTATATCCTCTGGTCTGCAGTTGCGCAATGCCGTTCATTTGCGACAGTAAACATGGGCTGATGGTATTTGCTCTCCTTTAGGACAACTCGGACCTTAATTTTTAAGCAAAGCAAAAAGGGCAATTCCATTATCTGGGGAATACATTCTTAGGGACACATTTTCTTTCCTGTTGATTGGATTATCAGATCATTTCTCACGAGAGGAGAGCTCCAGGTCTCCATACAAACACCCAACCTTAGTTCTTGTTAGTTCCATGTCCACCTTTTGCACATCTGAGAAATTCGACCTTGACATTTGAGGCTTTAGTATTATGATAAGAAGTTAGAAAAAAAAAATCGAAACTGCGAACAGTTTGATAAGTTCATCAACCCATTTTACGACAGTGTCACAGTATGAAGTTATTATACCTCGTATACATACTAAAAGATCTCGGGTGTTTTCTTGTTGTTGTTTTTTGTAAAGAAATGGAGATGGAACAAGCTGGGACTAAGGACGCCAACAGCCAAACGATGGTGTTTGGGCAAAACAAAGGAAGGCCAAACTACTGGAGTATATCATGAATGACTATCTGGCATAGTTTCAGAAATGGTGTATGCGTGACAAAAGTTTCCAGTGAAAGGTATAGTCACAACAATTCACACAGAGAATCGCAGAGTGCTTCGTGAAGCCATCTCTCAGAGGAAAAGAAAAGCCAGGCTTGATGTGAAATGTTATAGTGACAGTTATAGTGACAATGTTATAGTGACCCTGGTACGACTTTAGGTCATGTTGACAATATTATAAAAGATAGTGAAAAGTGTATTATGGACACAAAAGAATGGATGAACCAAAACAAACTAAAGCTAAATGAAGACAAAACAGAAGTTATGATTATTGGAAAGAAAAGACAAATTACTGCAATTAAAAATGTAAAATTAAATCTTGGTGAAAGCACTGTAGCAAACGTGAATAAAGTTAAAAACTTAGGCACAATTTTAGAATCAGATCTCAGCATGGAAAATCAAATAAGTTCAGTATGTCGATCATTAATGTTTCAATTAAAAAACATCAGCTCTATTCGTCCATTCATATCCCAAGAGGCAACTCGAATACTTATCACTTCACTTATGTTTTCAAAGCTTGGTTATTGTAACTCTCTGCTCTTTGGAATTCCGAGCAACAAAATAAAACGCCTTCAGATAATTCAGAATAATGCAGCTAGACTGATTTTTAGAAAATCAAAAAGAGAATCTGCCTCAAGCCTTATTGACCAACTTCACTGGCTTACTGTTGAAAACAGAATAAAATTTAAAGCTGCAGTTTTGGTTTACAAATGTCTTGAAGGTTCAGCTCCCTCCTATCTTTCGGAACTTTTGAAAAAACATGAGTCTGATAGATTTTTAAGATCTACTACAGAAAACAAACTGGTTGTTCCCAGGTGTAAAACATCAAATTATGGAGATAGAGCTTTTAGTTGTTTTGGTCCCTGTGTGTGGAATTCTTTACCACAAGAGGTTCGAAATTCTGCCTCTCTAAACATATTTAAAAACAGGTTAAAAACATTTCTTTTTAAAAACTGAATTTTATAGCTTGCTATGGATGTATAAAACTAGTTTGTCTGTGTGTGTGTAAGTTTATTTGAATGTGCTTTTATGATTTTTTACTGTGTACAGCGCCTAGAGCTTTTAATGTTTTAGTCCTGGCGCTATATAAATGTATATATTATTATTATTATTTCATTTTCGCTTTTACCATTCCACTACGATTGAATCGGGAAGTTATTCTGAGCGGTCCGATTCATTCACGTGCCTGGCATTTGTTTTCAATACGCTTTGTTTGTTGCCCGCGCTCGGTGGAGCAATAGAAACAACAAAGAAAAAACAGGAGGTCGGCTTATCTGGTGTGTTCCATGTTTGATTGTATTGTACATCAAAAGCGTTGGATCAGTGATGGATATGGCTGGTGGCCAACGTAACTTGTGAGATCAAGTATATAACACAATGAAAACCAGGATGTGAAAGTAGGTTGTATTTATGTTAAACAGGTATGTGCATAAGCCCTTTTGTGTCACTGAATTTGTCTCTGGGTACATGGTTCAGGGTTGACTGAAGAACGGACTCTGAGTAATCAGGTTATCAGACAATAATCATCATGTCTAGAAAGTGTCCGAGATGTTTGTAATGGTTAACTGTCAAAATAAAAATGAGAAACATTAAGGTGCATCAGCTAGAGAGGTAATAATTATATTTGTCTTGTACAGAGGAATAAATATTCTCACATACCATTCATTGGTTACTTTCATTTGGGACCACAGGACTTGAGCTCCTACGAAATTTTGTATCTCGTTCCGTCTTTCGTCCGAAATTCATGGCCATGTTTCCCTTCTCCTACGAGTTTCAATACTATTTTTTGGACTACAGCCAGTCTTTGCAAGTACGCATGCTCAGCAGCCATGGGGGCGGGGGGGGGGGGGGGGGGAGCGGGGCGCCATGCAGACAACATTCAGAATTTTGGGTGACCAAAGTGAAACAAGCTAATAGAATAGAAACACTCTTCAGAATATTTATGCAGTCATTGTTATAGAATTGCACTTCTATGTATGTCCATTTAGACACTAGATCCGGAAAAGCTGCAAAGTGGTATCTCGTACTTTGCTATAGGATATCCAGATCCCCGAAACACAAAGCATCAAAACTGCCATTGAATGTATGGCATTACTACATGCACTCTTTATCAGCAAGCTCCTCATTCCCGGGAGATCACAACGATGCCAAGAAGTTGCAACAATGGCCCAAAACTTGCACTGGAAGCAATAATCTTTGTCTGGAAAGATGCAAATGTGATTCAATCTATCACCAAGAGACTAATTCTCTTTCAACACCACGACAATACCTTCGAATCGGTTGAAGGTTGCATCAAGTCAATGAACACAACGTGAAAGGCATTCAAGGCAAACAAAGAGAAAAGACCGTCGCCCTATTATTCCATAGGCATAAAATGTTATCGCTGTTATTACATTCTGACATTATATCCCCATTATTACATCAATATTATATTAGCCATACAAATTCCGGCCACTAAACAGATATAAATGGCAAAATGATTGAAGCGCTCTCAGATATTCATATCAAGATCTATCTTTGAATGACATATATACCATTGTGTGGATTAATTTCTGAGTTGGTAATTTCTCTGACCCCTTTGTGTAATTATCTATATTATTATTATTATTGTTTTTATAGATAATGGAATATTCACTAGATTACCACAATTGCGTCCACTCCTTCAACTTCGCTTATCGTGCACCTGAAGGTCATCAACTTGCCATAATATCACTGGGAAAGGGTGGATGGCCGAGGAAGAGCTGTTTCCTCTAAAGAACCAATATAGTCTTGCTTTCACATGAATTCTCCTTCTGAGTTGCCGGACCGTATGTTGACCAATCTACCAATCTCAGATTTTAATCCTGCAGTTACAACAAGCTGGTGATGTAAAAGTTAAGGAAATGCGAGCAGATGCTTATGATGAGTTTATCCTGAGAGCACACTACTTATAAGACTTGATGAGATTGTATGAAATTGTATGATGACATCGACCTGAGCTGCCAGCGGTTTCATAATCCATTGTAGTGAGTTCGCAAAATGTGCCTATTGGCAAATTGATTAAAATAACTTTTATGACGATAGTTTATCCTTCTTGTTGTCTGGGAAATGCATCGGTCAAACAACACCAGTGGACTGTTTTACAGGATGGTCAGAATCGCCTTTAAGACAGTTGAACCAATGATTTGCCGGTTTTTTGACATAGCGACAAGGAGATAGAATCCTAATTTTGAGAAAATGCGGCTTGAAATTTTGAAGAGTGTTTCTTTTACATGAATCGACTCTGCGTTGGATAAACAAAACACATGCTGTACAAACTGAGTACTTAAGCCTTTTTACTTTTGATACACATTATTAAAAAAAATTTTGGTTTGAAGCAAACTAAGTTTAAAATGTCCAAACACCCAAATCACATATGAAAGTCAGTTTGTCAAGAAACCAGCGGATTTCTACAAAGTGCATACAATAACACATGGCAACATATACCAAACACCACATTGTAGGTTTTACGGACAACAGCAACGATTAAATTATAATTATTGCGAGCCCAAGGGAGCTCCGCGCTATAAGGTAATCTAATCTAGACAAGTACATCACAACAACACGTAGTACCATAAACTAAAACCATCCTGTTGGTTTTATCAAGAACAGAGACGACTATAATTATTTAGGCCCAGTGGCTCCTAAGGATGGCCGCGAGAAAGGAGCAAGCATAACACTATATAACAACGTCACGCATTAAGGGTCAGATCTATGTATGTTTCATCCCTGAACTGCATACAGATGATTTGCTCTCGTGTTGTGTGATGAACGTACATGAAAGGCTATAGCGCTATGTATTGCCCTTAGATATGTATCAGACATCTGACCTTATATCAGCATGGCGACCATTGTTTCAACTCGCGATTGCATGATAAACGCGTCAATGTGTGACAGTAATATTCTCGTCATCGAGCCTGCTATACAAAACAAAAAATAACCCAAATGGCGGGAAATAGCCAACAGCCACCCCGATCAAACAACAGTTTCTTCACTAATAATTATCCATAATGCATCGAATGATCTCGAAGTGTCATAGCTGACTCCCTATAGGCCGAACGCACCCTTGACTTACTATAGACTAATTGACTTGTCATTCCCTCATGTGTAAGGATACAACATGCCAAATAATTATTTATGGGCCCACAATGGCCAAAGGCAAGTGTTCTTTATAAGAAGACAAAAAGCTAATACTTACAGCATGACACATGGGCGAGTTTGCAATAAATTAACACAGCATTTCTTTGCAAGTGCACTTTTCTAGTAATCAAGAGAAAAAAACAACAACTAAGAAACATAAATCATCTGATCTCATGAAAAAAGACAACAAACCTTTATTTCGTCGGTGTCAGTAAATAATTATGCCGCTCTTTGTGTTATCTCCCAAAGCAATTTAAAAACGGGAACACGTTTTTCTCTGTAGGCAGGCGATGATTGGCGGTGGGGTTACCTACAAGATTGTATTACGGCAAACGGAGAAAAAGCAATACAGATATATTTGCCTGAGTACAAGTGTATAAGTTTCTTGTGTCTTGTGTGGATTGTGGGGGGTTTGTAAATTATACATCATTTTTTTTTTTTTGCATTTATTTTTTGGGTGGAAGGGGGGGGGGGGCATTGCAGTTACATTTTTAAAGCCAATTCGAAGCAATTGGCAGCTATCCTCTTCATGCCTTGTATTTATTAATCATGGTATTTGAAAAACAATGAAAAATAATGAGAAATTTGTATCACAGATGGACTTTTAAGGCGGGGTCGCTGACATTCGACATCGTAACAAGACGGTACACAATGGATGGAAATCGGTTTCGAGTAGGACTTTCATACCGCTGATAGAGAGACCAGTATTGGTCTCTTTCACTTACATCATCCAAAATTTTGATGCTGACATGCCATCCCAATCGGAACTGTATTATGAGTACTCAGAATGCATTTGAACTCCCAACAGAAGACATAGTAAAATTTAGAAGAATGTTGTTAGGGTCGCGTAGTCTATTTACAAAGCCAAATTAAGAAAATAATGATTTTTTGTTCACTGTTCAGCAGTGGCGTGTAATGTAAAGTGCAACGCGCCTCTAACAACATCCAATTTATAATTTGGGGTAAAGCGCAATATGCCAAATGGTACAGACCAATAGGGAACGAGACTGAATGACACACTTATTTTATTTAGATTTACGTCATGGGATATTCGGACTGTTCAAAGCGGCGATTAAGCACAGTTATGGACTTTGTACACACTTTTCATGTGCAGTTGATCTTTGTGCCTCGACTCGCCCTTACAAAGTCCATAACAACTGTGCTTAACCACCGCGTTGAACAGTTCGAATGTCCTATGACGTCATCGGTAAGTTTAAATATAGTAACTGTGTCATTAAATCCCGTTCCCTATAGACCGAACGAGATGGTGCGCCAAGATTCTTTTTGATACACCAGTGTCCCGGCTTTCAGCATGTCAACTGAAAATATTGTTCACC
>OZ007567.1:59973270-60020770 GCA_963931925.1 Onchidella celtica
CTCTCTCTCTCTCTCTCTCTCTCTCTCATCCTCTCCCCGATCACTTCCAGCACAAATAACTGCCTACACTAGACCGACCACCTTTATAATTACATAGAATAGACGCAATGAATATGCCCCTAAACGGCAAAACATCAATAGCTACCAGCCTGTCTAAAAATTGATTTGCCATCACTCCCACTTCCATCAATAAACAATAGCAAGTCAGGCAGGACACTGAAAGACAAAATAATAATAAAACAAGAGCGGACTATAACTTAAATAACAGGGGAGGCGCGGGGGGGAGGGGGGGATTTGACATGAATGTATGAGCCACAGTGATAGTTTTCAGTCATGCTTGGATGAAATTTGCCTTGTAGCATAGATACAAGAAATGATAAGATGAGACACTGTCTTCTTCCCGCCACTAAAAAAAACCGTGCACACAATTTGCGTGCTCATCGGGGGCGGGACCCTTGGCGTATAGTATGAAAAGAATGCCTGATATAATTATAATTTATGATGCAAAACTGTGACAGTGCTACTGGGACTTTTAAAAAAAAATCCAGAGTTTTTCCCACAGCGATTGAGGTTATAATTCCACGATAAGTGACGTCAGTCAAGGCCTATAGCGATAGCTGAACAGTGAACAAAATTCAATATTTTTCCTATTTGGCTTTGCAAAATACGGCACTTTTCATGACCTCCTAGCGTTTGCCGCTAGGTGGCAGTGCGAAATCTGTGCACGCTAAAAGCACTAGCTGTCTCACCTTATCATTTCTAGTATCTTTCCTTATAGTCCGATAGGCAGGTTTACTGGAGCCGTGATGTTCTGGAATCATATTATTATTACCAAGTCCAAACAAATAAGGTATATATATAAAAAAAAATCTTAACTGCATGAGATAGACCCATCTTGCCAATTTGATATCTATCTAGGTCAAGTTTACATGAAACCTAAATCAGATGCTTTCATCGCCAATTAAGAGCAAACGATAGACTTGATGGAATGGTGGAGTGATTGGTAAAATAATTATTATTACAACTCTTTTAGCTTTAATAACATCTTTCCCTATATCAAGGCTCTTAGTTAATAATTATGTTTCCTATCAGTAAAATCATGAGTAGGCCATTACTTCCTTGGCCCCGGAAGTAAAGGAAGTACGGCCCGGAATCTCATAATTTTTATTATGGCATAACACGCACACTACTACAAAAAAAAAATGATTCAGAAGAGAGTTGGGCTGATGGCCCGCCGAGTCGTCTCTCTTACTTCTGTTTCGACTCAGTGAGTGAGATCTCTCTATTCGCCAGCTGACTGGAAGACAATTCTGACGCGCAAGGAATAGTAAGATTGAACTTTTTTAATGGTCTCATCAGTGCGTAAGGCACCCTTCAACTCTTCAATTCACCTTTCTAGAACTTTTTTTATGGTCTCATCAGTGCGTAAGGTACCGTTCAACTCTTCAATTCACCTTTCTAGAACTTTTTTTATGGTCTCATCAGTGCGTAGGGTACCGTTCAACACTTCAGTTCACAGCTCACACTAAAACCGAGCCAAAACAGACTTGACTCACTGCACTACCCACCACACGGGTAGGATGTTCCCGCTAAGCTGTATTGGTGCCTGGCACATCAGAATGTTGCCTCTCATTTTAGTTTACAAAATACGATTGTTTAAAAATGTGTGGTTGGTATCACCAGACACGTTATTCAAAGTCCTTTCATTTGGTAAAAACAATTTCACTGTAATTTAATTAGCAGAGAAGATATGGCCCCTCAAAGACAGGAAGTGACACAACCACAGTTTCGAGAAAATCGCTTTTAAAGTTTCAGCTTTTAGTCAAAATTATTGATGACGACTCGATTCAAAGTCAGTTTTGAGGCATTTACCCTTCTCAGATAGGATTATCATTTGCAAAAGGAATAGTAAGGAGGTTAAACTTTTCAAAATGACTGAAAACTCAGAATAGATAAAATTGAACCTATGATGCCTTTAAACGATTTTCTCGTATCAGGTAGTGCCGAAATGTGCACTCATTGTGTCCGGCGGCTACACAAATATTTTTGCTCAAAGCATAAAAAAATTCCGCTCATGGGTTTGAAAAAAATTAGAGTGAACCATGGTTAGGATTAAGGTACACAATAATATTAAACATTCGGAATCCATGGATATCTTAATTTTGACTATGGATATATAACTTGTAGAAAACAGGAGGCACACAGAGCATCACCATCATACAACACGCCGGGGCGTGACCTCGAACGGGCGGCCACAAATTAACGTCTACTGCAATTCAGATTTGCGCGTTCGTTCGACGCTATCGCTGGCTGTTTCCTGTTATCTCCAGCGAATCGTCGTTTGCTGATAAATCTTTCAATTTTCTCTGACACTGTTGCAATATCCTGAGAAATGCACAAACACGCAAATGAAACTGATTGCAAGAAGAAACGGAGAGCAATCGGGGGGAAAAGCATTTAAACGGGGCTCTCATTTGGGGGAAAGTTTACTTGGTGCCAAACAATGACATTCCGAGATCTTGCATTTAATGAAGACAATTTATTTTCATGACGTTGCTCAACATTTCATTCTGAGTCTTTCGCAGACTGATTCGTTAGGCATGAGACAGTATATAATGTAATGACTGTGCTACGTTTCTCACACAGACCTAAGATATGTAACATAATTATCTTTAATCTTGCCTGGCTTCAACCATTAATTTTGCAGATGATATAGAAAGGCATGAAGAGCCATTTTACAATCACTTACTTGGCCTGGCGGACAGAATGACAAAAGTATTATTCACAGATAAATAGACACAGAGACAGACAGACATACAAACAGACATACATACAAACAGACAAACCTATATAGGCAGACAGATATACAAGCAGATAGATAGACAGACAGACAGGCAGGCAGGCAGACAGACAACACAGACAGATTCATAAATGAATGTGTCTAGCCCAATAATTCCACTCTTCGTATCATGACATCGAGTTTTAAAAAGGCAACTCAGTACAGATAAATAAATATTTTTGCACCCCCAGCACTGAGTACTTAACGAGACGGATACCAGCCATGAAGAATAGGAATAGTGAAGACGGAATAGTCTACCTTTCTGACGTTGAAAATAGGACCCATTCATCACGCAGCTCATAATGAAGCTCCAGACAGTTCCTGTTACTTACAGATAGGAAATGGTAATGATATCATTAAGGGAGTCTCCCCCCATTTGAATGTACCTTTCTCAGCTCTATTATGTGATTTCCATGATATTTTTCAGCCACATATATTGTATTGTCTGAGAAGTGATGGATGTGAATGTACGGACTGGGACGGCGGTTGATCCAATAGGAGCTCACCAGTGGCCAGCGGCAAGCGCCGGAGACGTGCGATGAAGTATGAGTACCCAAATAGGAGAGACTTTTGATGTCCAAAGTAATCATAATAAGAAGATGGGCTCCGTATGTCTTGATTGTCGGATAATGTGTACAATTTTGAAAAAAGAATAAAATGGTACGCTAGCAACGGACTTCACAGAATATTTGTCCTGGATTCAATAATAAACAAGTCTGCAGAAACACAAATACATAGGACGGTACTGTTACCCTGCCCCAGACTATGTAGATCATGGCATTTGCATAAAATTTAATTAACCACTGGTGAAAGAGCCTCTAATATCGATCATGTCTGTGTAAAATACAAACAAGTGCAGTAAGACAGAAAACAATTAAATTTTGAGCTCAGATAATTTTGTACAGTGCGAATAACTTCCGATTTAACAGACACAATTTGTGTAGTACTGCCAAAAATGAGGCTTATATGCATGTTTATGGGTGTTTAGATCGGCTGAATTTAAAATAAGAGGCCCAGTCGTAAAAACAATAATGATTTATTTTTCATTTGATGATCCTACAGCTTGTTAAAGACAGCTAGTTTGGCCACCAGAATAAAATAAACGATATTTGTTAGAGCAACTTACTGGCGGTTTTGTTTGGACGTTCCAGTTAATGTTATCGATATGAAATCCCTAGGGGCAGGTGTCGGGCGATAGTTGATAGTAGACGGAGTTTGATACTGTGCTGTGCTGTGCTGTGCCGCTCTCTCTCTCTCTCTCTCTCACTCTCACTCTCTCTCTCTCTCTCTCTCTCTCTCTCTCTCACTCTCACTCTCACTCTCACTCTCTCTCTCTCTCTCTCTCTCTCTCTCTCTCACTCTCACTCTCACTCTCACTCTCACTCCCTCTCTCTCTCTCTCTCTCTCGCTCTCTCTCTCTCTCTCTCTCTCTCTCTCTCTGGAGACCTTCAGAGGAGAGAATCCCTGTCAAACAAAAGGTTTGGCCTTTGCCTTCTTTACACTCTAAGGGGCCATCTCAAAATAATGGCACAAAACGCTCATGTTATACTCTGTATCGTCACTGCTCTACGCTAATGGCATCACATTTTTGACACTTTTGAGATATCAAGACAAAACTGTTTCTTTCATTTGGTGACTTAATATGCCGTTAAGATTCTATTGGATTATTACACTCTTTTTCTTTAATTCTGTTGGATAGCCCTCATGCTCGGGAACGCAATGAATCGTCAGTTTCCTTTTGGCATAAGCCTGACATACGCCATTTTCGTAGAGCAGTGATGGTATGGCGGACCTCTTGGTTTCCAATCATTTCATATCACACACAGAAAATGACATGGATGGAACATGGCCATCAGCAGTAGTTGCAAATGATGGTAGCTTGGTGGCAAACATGCTATGTGACACAGTCGACTTCAACGAAATCGAATGAAAATTATTACACTAAGTTGTTATCAAATTGCCATTTACCATGGTGGATCGCAGCCACAACCATTATAGTTGGTATAGTCATTGTCTCGCAGATCAGTGGTGTCTGTAACATACAAAATGAAATACCGCCATCAGTTTAGTTGCTTTGAAGCGCTCTTCAAAATCACAAAATCTGTCTCAGAGATAATGTCATTTGAAACTAAATTATTATGAAACATAACTGAAAAAAACAACGAATTGAAGACTCCACCAAAGGAAGATTACATATTTGCAAATGGAACTGACTACATCTCAATGATCTCATGTTTCGTCTTTTTTACTTGAAGAAAAAAACAGTTAACTGCATCATTTATGTACTATATCAACCGGTGTGGTTGTTGTTTTATTAGTTTTACCGGCATTTTTTTATGATTTAACTATGCAAATGTCATCCTAAAGAGAGGATTTGATAGACATTATCCTTGTTATTATATATTTCCAATGCAAATGTGTCCTTAACACTACTGTCAAAATATATACTTAACGTTTACGAGAGGCCCTTAGCTACAACCACTATTTAGACAGCGGTTTATTATTCACAAATTTCTGAACACTCATGTTGATATTATGCATGATCGGGCGATGTCAAAATGTTAATTATTGTGCGACAGTTTTATTGCAGCATATGATCTGTGTGGGTTGCATAGGTGGTCGATGATAGCTATGAATTTTCAAACAAAGACGATTGTGAACTATGAACGTTGAGACAATGACATGGTTTCAGCTATGAATTTTTAAACAAAGACGATTTTCAGCTCTGAACTTTCAAACAAAGACAATTTTCAGGGTATTACTGCAGTGTTACTTTGTATGTTAGTGCTGCTTCATTACTCATTTTGATGTAACCGCTTGATGAAAGAAAGTCTATGGGTGCACGTAATTTTAATGCGACTTTATCGCTGCCGAGTACATGACCGCTTTATGTTAGAATTGACTGTTCTTTATTTCAGAGCAGCCCACTGATCTCCTGTTACTTCGTAATGATTGTGATACCACTATACATTATTGTTTCTTTGTGTAATGTTCCCGTTGACTATTTTTTTCATTCAGTCCTTTCAACACCAGCGACTTCCTTTATGCCTCTGCAGGTTTTAATTGCTGTGAGTATTGGCAGCGGTATTCAAGTTATTCATCTGGGGTTCTCATTCAACTCCCATAATATGGGCATTGACAACTGGGGTGTTGCTGTTGTTGTTGTTGTTGTTGTTGTTTTTCAACGCAAACTGTTTCCTTTGGAAGTTGAAATGGTCTAGTCGAAAGACACTTTTGACTTGATTTCTGGCGAGCAGCAGCAGCAGCAGCTGCAGCTGGTTACCTTAAATTTCAGCTCTAACTCATTCTTTTTGCTGCAGTTGTTTTGCTGAACATGGGGACGTTGCACTCAGTTTTTGGGAAGATCTAACAGATACGGAAACGGTGTGGGAACAGATGTATGTATGTGTCACGAGTGGAGTGAGTGCAATTAAGGGGATTGCTACAGAGCGGGTGTAGAGTAAGAAAGGCTCACAGTAGACAGCAAGTTAAGCGTGCTGTTGTGAGTAGTAGTGGGGGCGGGGTCTGAAGGAGGCGAAAGCGCGGTAATACTATCACTGCAAGTTAGAAGGTCCTACGGATCGGACCTGTGAAAGAGAGCCCAGCGGGCGGACATAAGTGAAAGCAGTCGGGAGACGGATGAGTGTTGTTCCAGTTATGACTGGTATGTAGAATGTTGATTGATTATTATGATTGATGTATTATATTATATTCGTCTATTACCATGATGTGAATAAGTATATGTGAGGAATGTGGAAGTCCGTGATATTGGATATAGCAATGTGCGCCACGAGCGATAGATGAAAGTGAGTTCATGGATTTGTAGCGCGAGTGAGTAGTGTGTACTCCGATGGAGGTGTGTTACCGTAAGATGTGTGGTGAGTGAAAGGTGAACTAGTGTGTGTACACTTCATGGATTGTAAGGAGAGGTGGAGTGAATAGAAATGGTAGGGTATTATACCAATGTAATGTTATTCTTGTAGGTGTCGGGGACGGGCCGCAGAGCCACCTCGAGGAGCACAGGGGATAGGCCAGCATAGGGCCGGAGGCCACACATAGGCCAGAAGTGAGACTGTCAGTGCAGGACAGTAGAGGCACATAAAGTCGTGGCAGTCAGGCCACGGACAGGGACGTAGATATGAGAGTGAATGAGATACTATATTGTTGCCATGTTGATAGGCTAGTGAACTGATATTATGTTGTTGCCATGTTGATGGCTATGGAAATAATAACGTGTTATTGCCCTGCTGAGGTGCTAGGGGAGTGCTAAGGTGTATGACAATAGGAAGGTGATATTGAGAGACTGCGGTGCCAGTGAATCATTAATGTACTATTAAGACCCTGAGGGGAGAGGCTGAGGCCGAAGTGCCTTTAGGAGTAACTACCGGATTGTGGATCCGAGGGAGAGTGTGTGTGAGAATAAGGCCGTTGTACGGCAGTGCATTTCAATAATATAATGTATGTAATTGCGCTATTATATGTATAATTATGTTTAATAAATGTGTGAGTCTGATGGGTTGTTTTGTTAAGTGTTAAACTTGTTTGTTCGTGATTGTCGTCCTGTCATAAACTATTACATTTCCCAGTCTGGGATTTGTGACACTGGGGGCTCGTCCGTTGTGACACTGGGGGCTCGTCCATTGTGACTCGTCCATTTTCGTAATATTTAGTTGTAGTTAGTTAGTAGGTATTTGTGCTGTCTTGTTCGTTGGATGAATGGACATTTCATGATATGATTTATGTATATTAATGAATGTATATTGATGCATGTATTGCTATGAATAGGTATTAATGTGTATTTAAACTTTCCAGAGTGTGTGCGTGCAGCCTGAGGAGACGAGCAGCCAGAGCTCCGATTGAAGGGAGAGGTTTTACTCAAAATTTCAAAAGTTAAGTGAAAATTTTGTGCCCTGGATTAAGGGCTGTCTCTTCATCTGTCTGTTTCCCTGTTTTTGCTGTTGTTGTCGTTATAGGTTATACGGGCGGTGGCGCGGGGTTTGCTGTGGTGAGCGTAGTTTGTCCTCTTCGGGAGGTGGGCTAAATTTGGAACTTCGTTCATCACAGTGAACAGTTCTATAGGGACCTGTATTTTTGTTTAGATTGTAGCGTTCTATCTTCCTCGTTGTTTTAGGAAGACGTTTCTCTTGTCCTTCTTCTCCCTATCTGTAGATACGTTCTTTTTTTTCAGACTCTGTTCTTGTTGTACCGTGTAGTATAATCGGCGTAGTAGGTTGCATTTTTTTCCATTATAGTTTTTTTTTGTAGAAGCTTGTCCTAGTCTGGTTCGTTGTCCTTGACGTACTTGTGGTCCTTCTACTGAATTTCCTTATTCTTGACTTTTCTACTCTTTTTTATTATTAATAGGGCAATACATTTTATAAATATAGAATTAGTTAGGAAGTACGTAAATTTCTGAATTGTATTGGATACAAGTAGGTGTGGTTATATCTGGTGTGATCTCAGGTCTCTGGTCGTGTCGTTAGTTATCATACCGACAGGTTAGCCGTTTTTTTAAATATATACCATAACCATAAATCTGTGAAATGGCGGAACTCCAACAACTAATGAAGTTGGGTAAGGAACTTGGCCTGGAGGGAGAGGAGCTACGCGGCTGGATTAAAGAACAGCAGGCGGATTTGCGCGATGAGCGTGCTAAGGATAGAGAGCGAGAAAAAGAGGCTCAAGAGCGACAGAGAGAGGAGGAAAGAGAGGCTAAGGCTCAGCAACAAGAAAGAGAGGCTAAGGATAAGGAAGAGGAAAGGGAGTTTAAGTTAAAGGAGTTGCATCAGCAACAGGAGAGACAGGCTCAGGAGAGGGAGCTTAAGTTAAAGGAGATAGAAGCTCAAGAACGGGAGCAGGAGATAAGGTTAAAGGAGATAGAGGCGCAAGTAAAGATTGCGGAATTAGAAAGCAAAAAGAATGCGCCAACAGAAACAGTTGAGCGGCAGGTACACAATAAGGGTGGCGTTAGGATTAAGCTCCCTACGTTCGACGACCGGAAGGACGACATAGACGCCTTCCTTTACAGGTTCGAATTGAACGCACAATTGCAATGGGGGGAAAATAAGGAATTATGGGCCACGTACCTGGCATCGCTATTGCAGGGACGAGCGTTAACCTACTTTAAAGAGCTACAGCGCGAAGACGTGCAAGATTACGATAAGCTGAAGGCTTTGCTGCTTCGCCGATTTGCGCGTACCGAGGAATATTTCCGGGAGCAGTTTAGGCGAGCACGTGCAGATACCAGGGAGGACTTTGCTGCCTTCGTCGCGAGACTAACTGAGTATTTCGCGAACTGGGTAGACTTGGCGCATGTGGGCGCGGATTTTGCTAAACTGAAAGACTTAATGATCCGTGACCAGCTGTACGCGTCGTGCCACAAAGATCTGGTGGCTTTCCTGAAAGAGAACGAACCCGCGACGGTGCAGGAGGCGTCTAAGTTGGCGGAAGCATACCGTACGGCACATCCGTCCAAACCAGTCGCCAGGGCGTACGTCCAAGATGCTGGGTACGTCGCCGTTGTCGAAGGGTCGCCGGCAGGACTTGGGGACAGGTCGCGTCAGCGTGGTGCCTATAGCGGGCAAGCCCAGGGGCAGCGTAGGGGCTATCACCAATCACCGGCATATGGATCCGGTAAGTTTGACCGAGCAGGAGGGCTAGGTCGCGGTAATGGCCGGGGGCGAGTTGTGACCTTTGCCGATGACCGACGGCATAGGGACTTTAGTTCCGGTCGCGACGGGTCACGGGGACCCAGGCCTAGTACAGCACAGGGAGCGGAGTGTTGGACTTGCGGACGCGTGGGTCACTTTTCGCGCGAGTGTAGGGCCGCGAAGTGTTGGAACTGCGGAAGAGCAGATCACATCAGCGTGAACTGCCCTGCAGGTAGGATAGCGGCGAACGTGGACAGTAGCTCCAGTCCATGTTCCCCAAATAAATTTCACCATGCGGCTGCGTGTGTTACATCGGACAACGGAGGCGGACAGTATTCTAAGTGTCCCAGTTGTGAGAAGTTATTATCTTCCGGTGTTTTACCTTGTGGGAGAAAGATCCCCGTTATAAATTCATGTCATACAGGAGGTGGTCTTAGGGTTTATCCGGGGTTTGTTGGGGACGAACCGGTCTCGGTTTTACGAGATACCGGATCTACCGTTGTGGGAGTGCATAGGGATTGCATTCGGGATTCACAGCTTACAGGTGAGACTGTCCCGTGCATCCAATTTTCGGGGGCCATTGAGAAATTACCCATGGCAAGAATAATGATAGATACACCTTTCCTTAGCGGGGAAGTCGAAGCAGTCGTTGGTTGTTTTCCAGGCGCCCAGCTCATCATTGGGAATGTATCACGGGTGGTTTCCCCTTCCGATGAGAACGTGCAAGCATGGTCGCAATCAAAAGGTATTGACTTTTGCGCCGCGGTCGAAACACGTCGACGGGTAGCTGATAAAGATAACATTAGACCTTTGGCCACGCCAGCGGTCAACCTAGATATCACGCCAGAGCGCTTGGCGAAATTACAAAGGGAGGACCCATCATTAAACCCATGCTTTGGGGAAGCGCGAACCGAGAAAACGAGGAGATATAAGAACGGGTCGTCCTCCTTTATTGTTCAGGCGGGCATTCTGTTCCGTAAGTATGTAACGGTGTCCTCAATTTTAAAGCAGGTCGTTGTGCCAGCGTTGCTGATCGCAACAGTATTGCACTTGGCACATGATGTCCCATTAGCGGGTCATATGGGGATAGCTAGAACCAAAGAAAGGGTTCTTAAAAATTTTTACTGGCCATCGATCCACAGAGATGTGCAGGTCTATTGTAAGACGTGCAGTGCGTGCCAAAAGACGACGCATAAGGGTCGTACACCCCAGGCTCCTCTTCAGAAGATCCCCACGGTCTCGGAACCGTTTAAAAAGGTCTCGATAGACCTTGTTGGCCCCATTCACCCAGCGACCGATAGGGGGAATCGATTTTTCTTAACGGTCATATGTAATGCTACGAGATGGCCAGAGGCGGTTCCCCTGCGGACCATAACGTCTGAGGCAGTCGCGGAAGCGTTGTTTGCAATTTTCGCTAGGGTAGGAATACCAGAGCAAATTCTGTCTGATAGGGGCGCGCAATTTACGTCCGAGATGATGAAGGAATTGTTCCGCTTATTCAGTATACAACCCATCACTACCACCCCTTATCATCCGCAGGCTAATGGCATGTGCGAGAGATTGAACTCGACGTTAAAGTCGATGCTGCGTAAGGTAGCTGCTGATCGCCCTAAAGATTGGGATAGATATATCCCCGCAGTGTTATTCGCGTACAGAGAGGTACGGCAGGAGTCAACGGGATTCTCGCCGTTCGAAATGATGTACGGTCGTAGTCCTAGGGGCCCAACGGATGTTCTTCGGGACATGATGACGTCGCCATCATCGGGAGACGATGAGCAGATTTCGGTGTTTCAGTACCTTGTTGATTTAAGAGAAAGACTATCTTCAGCGCGCACTATAGCAGAAGAAGCTTCGGGTATCGCTTCGGAAAGAGCAAAAGACTATAAAGATAGAGGTTCCAAACTGAGAATTTTTAAGCCAGGAGACAAGGTTCTGTTGTTGTTACCTACGGACCATAATAAGTTATTGATGACATGGAAAGGCCCTTATGTTATTGAGCGAGTTGTTTCAAAGGTAGATTACGCTATCCACATTGATGGAGCGAGTAAGGTTTTCCATGTTAACATGCTACAGAGATTTTATGAGAGACCACAGTATCTGTGTGCACAGACAAGACCAGAGGAGACTGTCTTCTCTATTGCTTGTACGGGGGTCGTAGACCAGTTGGACTGTGACGTAAACGACACCGAGGCGCAGGAAGAGTTACAGATTCAATTGCCGGAGTTAACTCCGACACAAGGTTACAGGGACGTTAACATTAACCCTGACCTTGCCAGTTCAAGGAGTAGGGAACTTGAGACCCTGTTAGCGTCATTTCCGGATGTTGTTACGGATTTGCCGGGTCGCACTACGGTGATCCAGCACCAAATAAAGTTGACTTCGGATAAGCCAGTATTTCTTAGACCGTATCCGTTGCCTTTTTCTTCGAGAGATAGAGTTATAAAGGAAGTTGAGTCAATGTTGAAGTTAGATGTCATAGAACCATCAACATCGCCGTATTCATCACCCATCGTCCTCGTGAAAAAACTTGATGGATCGGTGCGGTTCTGTATTGATTTTCGAAGATTGAACACTATTACGGTAGGCGATAGGGAGCCTATTCCGTTTCAGGAGGAATTAATAGCTTCATTGGCCGGGTCCACGTGGTTTTCCAAGATAGATTTGACGAAAGGGTATTGGGAAATCCCGCTTACTGAGGAGTCTAAACAATACACGGCGTTCCAAACGCCCATTGGATTATTCCAATTTAAGGTCATGCCATTTGGGTTGGTAAACGCGCCAGCGACGTTTGCACGATTAATGAGACTAGTGTTGAAGGACATACCTAATGTCGTGTCATTCTTTGATTGATATAGCATGCCATACGTCGACATGGTCTGATCATATTCAGACACTAACAGTAATTTTTCAACGATTACGTCATTTTGGGTTAACTGCTAAGCCCGCAAAGATGGATTTGGCATGTCCAGAGATAATATTCTTAGGACATATTGTGGGTAGAGGTGTTCAGAGACCTGAAGAAACAAAAATTGACAAGTTAGTAGGGTTGCAAATCCCAAAAACAAAGAAACAAGTCAGAAGCTTAGTGGGAATTTTAAATTATTACAGAAAGTTCATTCCAAATTTTTCCTCCTTGTCATCTTCTCTTACTGACCTTACTAAGAAGGGACAACCCGATAAGGTCCAGTGGACGTCTGAATGTCAGACGGCATTTGATAATTTGGTGACAGCATTATCATCGTCACCCATTCTGATATTACCCGATTTTCGATCTAATTTTATCCTCAGAACGGATGCGTCGGACTCTGGTGTCGGCGCTTGTCTTCTACAGGAGAAGAACGAATGTCTCCATCCTGTATGTTATGTCAGTAGGAAGTTATTGCAGAGAGAAAGAAAGTATTCTGTGATAGAGCGTGAGTGTCTTGCCATTGTCTGGTCCGTCCAGAAACTAGGACGTTATCTCATGGGACGAGAATTTTGTATCCAGACAGACCACAAACCACTGACATTTTTGTCGAAGAATCGTTCGTCCAGCCCACGCTTGTCTAGATGGGCATTGGCTTTACAGCCGTACACCTTCGTTATTCAACCAATTCCAGGAACCAGCAATCATATCGCCGACTACCTTAGTCGAGCCTAGGGGAAGATTTCAGGAGCTTATACATCGGAGGACAGGAACATTGACAGGATCTGTGTGAATGAGTCGACTTTAAAATATTGACATTATAAATATGATATGAAGAATGGTTGATAGGTTGAATGGTTTTTGATTCTGTATTAAGTATTGTGGTTAGTTAGCTATTCATGATGTGACACATATATGCATATTGCAGGCCATATTGATCCCCATGTTTTCCCCTGATTTCGGTATTTTATATACTAGGGGAACTGCTAGGTCATTTTTTTTTAGTGTACGTATTGCTCACACTCACTCGTTGACAGTCATCTTGATGCGATTTGAAATTAATTGCATTAATTTTTTTGGGGTGGGGGATGATGTCACGAGTGGAGTGAGTGCAATTAAGGGGATTGCTACAGAGCGGGTGTAGAGTAAGAAAGGCTCACAGTAGACAGCAAGTTAAGCGTGCTGTTGTGAGTAGTAGTGGGGGCGGGGTCTGAAGGAGGCGAAAGCGCGGTAATACTATCACTGCAAGTTAGAAGGTCCTACGGATCGGACCTGTGAAAGAGAGCCCAGCGGGCGGACATAAGTGAAAGCAGTCGGGAGACGGATGAGTGTTGTTCCAGTTATGACTGGTATGTAGAATGTTGATTGATTATTATGATTGATGTATTATATTATATTCGTCTATTACCATGATGTGAATAAGTATATGTGAGGAATGTGGAAGTCCGTGATATTGGATATAGCAATGTGCGCCACGAGCGATAGATGAAAGTGAGTTCATGGATTTGTAGCGCGAGTGAGTAGTGTGTACTCCGATGGAGGTGTGTTACCGTAAGATGTGTGGTGAGTGAAAGGTGAACTAGTGTGTGTACACTTCATGGATTGTAAGGAGAGGTGGAGTGAATAGAAATGGTAGGGTATTATACCAATGTAATGTTATTCTTGTAGGTGTCGGGGACGGGCCGCAGAGCCACCTCGAGGAGCACAGGGGATAGGCCAGCATAGGGCCGGAGGCCACACATAGGCCAGAAGTGAGACTGTCAGTGCAGGACAGTAGAGGCACATAAAGTCGTGGCAGTCAGGCCACGGACAGGGACGTAGATATGAGAGTGAATGAGATACTATATTGTTGCCATGTTGATAGGCTAGTGAACTGATATTATGTTGTTGCCATGTTGATGGCTATGGAAATAATAACGTGTTATTGCCCTGCTGAGGTGCTAGGGGAGTGCTAAGGTGTATGACAATAGGAAGGTGATATTGAGAGACTGCGGTGCCAGTGAATCATTAATGTACTATTAAGACCCTGAGGGGAGAGGCTGAGGCCGAAGTGCCTTTAGGAGTAACTACCGGATTGTGGATCCGAGGGAGAGTGTGTGTGAGAATAAGGCCGTTGTACGGCAGTGCATTTCAATAATATAATGTATGTAATTGCGCTATTATATGTATAATTATGTTTAATAAATGTGTGAGTCTGATGGGTTGTTTTGTTAAGTGTTAAACTTGTTTGTTCGTGATTGTCGTCCTGTCATAAACTATTACATTTCCCAGTCTGGGATTTGTGACAGTATGTATGACTATGATATAAACTAAGGCTGTCGCATTATAATAAATTCGAGTGTACATTGTTGTTCTTGTTGTTTTATTTTGGCACAGGGCGGAGTTCTGAAAAGTTAATGTCGAAGTCATGAATGAAAATTATTTCACTGGTGTTATTTCATGTCCAACCAGGATAATCAATGGTAATTTTCTGGTGTAATAAAGAAAGAAAGAAAAACGGTTACCATCGTACAGTGACGACCGTTATGCTTTTGAAAGCTGCCTCGTAAAATAATACTGCAAACGCACTTCGTTACTAGTCAGAGCCTTCGTCAATATGATTTCCATAATAATTTAGCAAGAGTCCATAACGATCTGAGACATTCTTGATTTCACACTTCTTGAAATCCATTTGTATCATTTAGCAGCCACCCTTGCCAGTTGAATGTTGTCCAGGACTTTGAAAGTATGAAGGTTTCGTGTTCAATTATACTCGTCTTAAATAGGGTTACTTCAGTCACTGGTTCCTCTGGGAGTGCTAAAGTAGTTCATAAGGACGTCAGAAGTTATGAAATGAGGGTAACGGAAATACATCTTCTGTCACACGTAACAAATTGGTGTACAAAAGAGAACGCCTGCCAGTAGGGCATCGGCGTCAGCCCATTCCGTTGAGAAGACACTGGTGTCGTAGCAAATGTCTGCATACACATTATTACTATATTCTAAGTTCTCAATTGAAGGAGTCTTCAGCCATTTAACTGTAGATGTTTGGTTTTCACTCTCTGTAAGAGATGCAATTATAATGATCATTTTCTGAGTTTGCCTTCGTGTTCACCATCTCCAGCTTAAGATTACACAGACCAACAGCTGTGGAGGGGGCCCTCAAGTTCACCTCAGTCTATCAGTGTCTCTTGGGAAGACGAGCAGGCAAGGTAGCCAGACCGATAAAAAGCTCATTTTCGGTTTAAAAAGGCGTTGTAGCTGCCTGTTCATAGTAGGCGTACACCCATTGAGCTCTCTCTCTCTCTCTTTCTCTCTCTCTCTCTCTCTCTCTCTCTCTCTCTCTTTCTCTCTCTCTCTCTCTCTCTCTCTCTTTCTTTCTCTCTCTCTCTTTCTCTCTCTCCTCTTTCTCTCTCTCTTTCTCTCTCTCTTTCTCTCTCTCTCTCTTTCTCTCTCTTTCTCTCTCTCTCTCTCTCTTTCTCTCTCTCTTTCTCTCTCTCTTTCTCTCTCTCCTCTTTCTCTCTCTTTCTCTCTTTCCTCTTTCTCTCTCTCCTCTTTCTCTCTCTCTTTCTCTTTCTCTTTCTCTTTCTCTCTCTCTCTCCCTCTCCTCTCTCTCTCTCTCTCTCTCTCCCCGCTCACTCTCTCTTCCCCGCTCACTCTCTCTTCCCCGCTCACCTACATTAACAGAGGTGTTCTAATACAAGAAGGGTACCCGCACTCACACCAAGATCAAACGAGAGCGATAACAAAATACAAGTTCCGGAAGAAATCTAATAGATAAAGGGATTGCCACAGTGATCTCTAGCCACCGTTTTGTGATCTCTTGGGCTGCTGGACATTGAGAATTACATTAAATATTATATGAAGGCAGAAGAAGATTAACATTTATCGATCAACATGTGTGTTTTCTTCGTCTTTTCACAATAAATATCCGTTGACGACAATATCAGTATTTTTACTCTTCGAGCCTGGCATTCTTTATAGCTGTCACCTTGTCAAATCTCAGTCAGTGAGTGCGAAAAAGTATGTTAGGACAACGAAGTGTCTAGGCACACGACATATCGTGGAAAAAGCGTGGAGAGATTTTTTCACGACACGTTTTTCATCCAATCAGAGCTTACCGTTTTCTGACTCAAAATGGCGGCCCCCACTGAGCGGGAGGTCGGAACCTGGGGGGCGTGAGGGTCTAGTCAGTTTGTATCAATTGGGCGGTAGTCAGATTGACTAATCAGGCGAAAAGGGGCTGGGGTAGCTGTATTAAGTCGTGAAACGTCGTGAAAAACTTCACCAAGGCCATTTCCACGACATGTCGTGGAAAACTTCACGGAGGCGATTTCCACGACATGTCGTGAAAATAGCCACTTCCTTAGGACAATGAATATCGCAAGATTTGAAAAATAGCCATCCTACTTCCTGTTGTGAGCTGCCACAAGTCTAGAAGCAATTTTAAGATGGCACCATGTCTTAATATTCATCCCAGTAGTACGAGACACGCGGATACTGGGTTTGACCATAATGCTGTAAACTAATGGATTCCTTTAACTGATGTCAGTCAGCTTTAGAACCATTATTCTTTAAAATTTTTAACAGGAGAAACCACCTAGACGTTAATAAATAGACAGTGTCGATATTACGCCAAGATTAAAGTGCTCCACACTCGAACATGTAAAATTGCTGTAATAAATTTAATGAGTTAAAAGTTTGCAGTGTTTGCTTTTCATGATTTTTCTATCTATTTCTGAAACGTAGTGAGGTATTTCTAAATCCATAGTCTGAATTTATTTCCACTTACACTGTTAAATACTGCCATTACACCTGTACCGTTCACTAATATATATATATAACGAGCTGCTATAAAACTTCTTGTTTAAACTTAACCCAGCAGGAATGCAGAACAGCCCAGGCTATACAAAAAGTTCAACAGCGACTGTTACACCTGTGCAGAAGAAAACATTGTTGCGCATTCACGCGTATATTATTTCGGTCGTTTCAACACTGGCGGAATTATAGATCTACATAAATTATACATAGAATTATAAACAATATCATCACTTCTTTGAGTGGAAATTGGGCAACGGTTTGTATTTCGTTGTCAGAATTCTCTAGAATTCTTGTTTATAACAAACAGATTACTTGTTAGATTACACACAATACACTCTCCACAACTTGCAGAGCATTCATTTCTGTGCTAAACATTCCTGTACACTGAAGCTGGCTGTCACATGTATGAACGACTATGAACAATAGAAACACTTCTTTGAGTAGAAATTGGGCAACGGTTTGTATTTTCGTCGAACAGCGGATGAAGTCAATGGGCGGACGCCTGTGAACTTGCTGAACTTATCACAAGCGTTCCTTATTGAATTAACCCAGCGATAAGGCAACACGTATCGCAACACCAGCAAGCCGGGCAATAAACCCCCGGAAAATGACGCTCTGAGACCTGCAGAATTCGGAAGGCGCACGTCCAGTTCCACGGTAGTCTCATCCCCTTGGAGATTTCTCCGACTACGAGTTTGATAACCCACAGGAAATGTTAGAGCAACGTCTATCAGTTTGACATTTCTAGATGTCCTAAGCCTATCCAAATGATTCGGTAAAACTTGGCCGTTCCTACCAATAAAGCGAATGTCAGATTGCATCTATCCGGGAAATGTCTAGCCATTTCGGCTGTCTCTTATTCCCTGGCACAAAGAGGTTTTCTTATAATTCACTGTCAAATCTGCCTATTACAGTAAAGAATGTATCTAAGTTGAGCACTGTTCGAGGAGCTTGAAATTCCTTTGAGGGTTCAGACAAACAAAAAAAAAGCGAATGTACAGTCGTTGATACTCAAAGAAAGAGGAAAAGATGATAACGGTAAAGCCAATCCTTTCTATTTTCATCTCTTTATTCCCAAACTGGTATTGCTCGTGAGCAGCCTCGATATGTCGCATCAGATAACGCTCACAACTTCCGTGAGCCGATAAGACGATGGTGTGTATCCGGAGAGCCGGGAAGTTCGCAAGACTGTTTGGCGGCCAACGGTGGACTTTTCACACATGCAAGTGCTCCAGAGTATACAACCTCGAGATAATACAATACCAAAGTGGCGTCTATACTTTCTGACTCTGAATCAAAGTAAAGAAAGAAATAAAGAACAAGGAAAAGATGTTTTTAAAAGAGACAGTGAGTTTAGTAGATGGAGAGTAGTATTGTCACAAATAGAAATTGCCGACCAGGACGACTACAACAAGTTCTTAATTATAAACTACTAGATGAGCTACCGGGCATTGCCCGGAATAAACAATCATGTGCTGCCCCCCCCCCCGCCCCTCCCTCTCTCTCTCTCATATAATAAAAGTAATAAACTACAGTCTTGCTTCAGAACCCATGCGCACCAGAACACTACGCACCAAACTGAACGCTTAAATACGGTTACTTTATATGACATGCACGGTACTATATATATTACGAAACAAACATGCAAAAATACAGATGTTACATAGCAATAAACACTGTTATTTTTTTAAAATACATGCTTGAAGTAAACAACTTTTAATTATAGCCATCATCTTCCTTATCCCAATTGCCACCTTCCTGCCAAATTTAAGGCCCGAAGAGTGTATAGTTTGGTCAGTTAGTCATGCCAAAGGTTGCAAGTTACTGAAATATATAATAGATGTTGGCTTTCCGGAATTGTGTTGGTCCCGATTTTTTAATGTGTGTATGTTTTTGTGTGCGTTGGTGCGTGTGTATGTGATATGTGTGTGTGTGTGTGTGTGTGTGTGTGTGTGTGTGTGTGTGTGTGTGTGTGTGTGTGTGTGTGTGTGTGTGTGTGTGCGCTTGTATGTGTATACCACATCTACCAACATTCTATTCTTCCCCTTGTAAATTTATACCATATCTGAAACTCTGAAGAAAATAATAGCAAAATTTGTAACAAAGAAATAACAAGGTGCAATCAAAATGTATCGGTTATTTGTAATGCAGATATCTGGGTGATGAACTCGTTTACCTTTCTTTTTGTTCATTGAGTCGGGCCCAAACAGACTAAACTTCAGAAGTACTGAATTACCTTTTTATACGGAACAAATATAAAGCGGAGTTCTAGAAAGTTTATATTCCCTACAAACATTAGTCATATCTGGTAAGCGACGATCAAATTACAAGCAAAACACAAAATCATGTTGCTCTATGACCAATCTGGCAATCTGAGATAAAATCGTGACAGGTGTTCTTGCAGCGACTACGATCCCTGAATTAAAGACTATGTTGACTCGACAGTACATTTCAGTAACAATCAATCTAGGTACCGAATTCTCAATTAACACAAACATCGTAATCGGATCAGGGTATTGATGTTGTTGTTCTTTTTAGATTAAAATAGACTTTCCACAATTTGCAGGGCAATTTTTCAGATGCTGAAAAAAATTCCTGTAGATTAGAGCTGGCTGTCACATGTATATTAATGGGAAATCAATGAGATGTCCTTTTTCATAGAGAAAAGAAAGACAGAAATGCACTTTGGTAGCTGTGTGAATAAAGAGCTATCTTAAAGAGCTATATAAATGCCATTTATTATTATTATTATTATTACACGATGAAATGGTACCCCATTATGTTATAAGTTTCAGAAATTCGAAAAAGAAGAAAAAAAAATAAAAAAGAAACCAAAACATCCAAATTTCTTGCAGCGACATTGCTAATTCGAGTCTCCTGTGGTTTAATTTGACAAATCTCGACATACTGTCGCTCTCATTAACGTCTAGTTGTAAGTACAAGGCCAGTAGCGCACTATGTCAAATGTGAATTGCGTCGGGTTTGACTCAGACTGGAACTTCCTTTGAATCAACTACCGAGGCAGATTTGTGACAGTCTCACATGTGGGCCGAGATCCTGTTTAACTCCACTGTCCAAATCCCACACTAAAATCAAGACAAATCAGTCCAAACTCAGTGTGCTGCTAGACTCACACATGTCTGAATCATTTATTATTTTTTTTTACCGTGTCAACTAATCGATACATTTTGCCACCATCTCTACATGTAGAATGTGCATATTCACAAGCATGGCAAAATCTGAATGTAAATCTGCGATCTAAATGTGTTTGTTCAAGGCCTGTCGGGCGGGCCCGAAATGACAGCTACATGAAATAGCTGTCGATACTCAACTGGTTCCAACATGAGCTGGCTAAAGGCGTGCACATATCTAACAAATCCAGAATCACCGACATCAGGCGCAATCATGGAAATCGACCGAAAAGGGATATTTTGCAGGTGTTTCCAGGTTAACATCAGACTGGTGTGGAATGTCTCGGTTGAACATTCATTTGGTCTTGACGAATTTTCATTACATAGTAGAGTTGAATATGGTTCATTAAGCTTGGTACAAAGACCGACACGGGATGAAGGAAAGCAACATTTGAAAATTGGCAAACAGCATTATACACAGAGGTGTTATTATTATAAATATACTATGATAAATATCAATGTGGAGCACAGGATTCCCTACAAACCGCTTCTCTGAAAAGAAGTTAAATGGGCGTGCATGATTAATTGTGTAATTCGTGTCTTTTCATACATCACCCAGTCAAATCATGTTTCAAAAAAGTGGGAATTTCTATAACTCCTATTGAGACAAGTAGAACGAGCAGCGACGTGATGCTTTCACCAGGCTGCATTAAGAGCTGTAGAGGAGGTAACAGTGTTTGCGGAAACATTGTTAAAAACAAAGAGATATGAAAACACAAAAGTTGTTGAAATCCGAGCAACGGATACGATAGGCACATCAGGCTTTCGGAACAGGGGCTGTAAGAGCCGACACTTTCCATCGGTATGACTTTAAAAAATCGAATGAAGCTCAGAAATGTGAAATACAACTTTGTTGTCTTTATTTAAAGAGATACAATGTAGTGATCAAGTAAAAATAACTCTTTGTTCAGCCATTACATAGACGTAGGCAGTTAACTCAATTTTATGAACAATAATATTAATCCAGATTTTGGCAATACTCTTAAGCTGCTGGCTTTGAACGTTAAGCTTTTACAAAATCCTCATGATTAGCCAAAGAAGTTCCGAATGTTCATTTACGACAAAAGGAATTGTTCCTTTGATGTGATCAGCAGCTAAAGTGTTAACAAGAGAGAGACAGATACAAAGTTGGAGAGAAAAGTGTTGAGTGTTGCAATTTTGACAGTAAGGACGTTAACTACTGACAATTATGCTCTTTTGAATTACAGTTCAGCAGCCACTTTGCTTTGCTATCTACTTGTTAATTATGCTATTATGGCTGAATTAGGAACGTAGTATTTAAATGGTTCAGGTGGCAAGTCATAATCTTATTATGAATCTCATGCTTTAAATGCAAGCTTTTGCATTTTGCCTTTTGTATATAGATCTAGTTTAAAATGCCACCCGCTGAGCCTGATAGAGGGAACGATTAAAGCAGGGAGAATAACTATGACACGCACATGCTCAATGTCCTGTCTTGACACAAACTGCAGAAAAGACAAACTCCAAAAACGTTTGCGTCTTTATCATCATATATTAAATCTTTAAAGATAGACGAATGTTGAAGTGATCAACTGTCTTTTCTAGAGACAGATACAACGGTATTTTCAAGGTCCAAAACTTTGAAAAATATCTCAGATTTTTTTTTCCCGCCACAATTTCAGTGTTTCTCCATTTTTTTCCAACTTTTGTTTTTTCTTTTCCAAAAACGCTTTTGCAAATAGTTTTTATTGTGTTACTTGACAGTATGTGTATGAGTTGGCAACCACGTCTTTCATTCCCTCTTCAGGAAATTCTATTACAGGAAATAGAACTTGGTTTGCAAATGTTCCTGGATCTCTCGTTATGCACGTAAATGTAAAGCGACTGAAGAAACCGCGATGAATTTTGGCTGTCTCGACGAATTATCTGGAGCAAAATTCTTCTCGCCCCCTCCCCCTCCCCTTATTGCCCCCTCCGGTTTGAGTTGACCAATTCATTTTTTTTTTCAAACATTCAATGAAACCTCTCAGGTTTTTTTTTTGTTGTTTTTAGGTCTTTATTTTAGGAGGTTCACTGCTCTTGGCATTTACACCTTACATTCCTTGTTTTTTTAATTTTCTTGTTAATGTATTTGTATGTTTAGCGGTAGGCGTCAGTTGTTCACCATTCAACTAATTGAAACCTCTCCGTATTTGGGACGCAAAGAACGGAGAAAGTAAATCCGAGGGAAAAGTCTATCCGTGCTTTAAGAAAAAAAACGAAAAAGAAAAAGAAGAAGTAAGTTTGTCTATCATCCAAGACAGCCCCTAGATTATCATATTATGCTCGGCGTAGCGATGGCTCTGAAATGTCCATTCAAGTTACGACCTGGTCTAAATGTGACGCGGCTGATTCAGCCACCGCGCAGTTAATAAGAACATCCAACATTACAAATTTACATGAGCTCACAGGCGCACGCCAAAAATCCATTCTGTGATCCTTCAGACAGGACTTTTCTGTCCAACCTTTTAGCTTTCTCGTCCTGCCTGATTTTGCTTTTCTCCTTCCTTGGGACATCAACCCAGACTGCATCAAAATGAGCGAGTTCAGAAACGAATCGCACTTTGTGTCGTAACAGGTCGGTCCAAAGGTTTATTAATTCAGAATATTAACTTTCAAATCCTAGCGTAATTAATGCGGTCAGAGAGAAGTAAATGTGACTTATCCACTGATGAAAAGAAAACAAAAATGATAAAATAACATGACATTTGGTAATGAAAATCATCAGACATGATGAATTTATGAAGAAATATTGGCATGTACGATTCAGTGGCTCTTTCATAGCTTCATTGATGTTTATATGGATCTGTTTTGAGTTCCAGCTGGTGGAGAAGTACGATGTTTTATGAGCAGATGACCATTTGCCTTGTGAATATGAAGTTTTAACGGTTTTTTTCATCATTAATCCCCCAGATCTCGGCTTAGTCACCGATGGTGGAAAAGAACGGCAGGTTTTGTCAATACTCGCAGGGCAAGCAAAACGACCTGCCAGTTATGAAATATTGGTACCAATATTATCTCATTTAATTTTTTGAAATGCAGTAAAATGACAAGTCCGCGCGAGCCTTTTAAAAGTTGTAGGTTGGTCTGGATGACATATTACCCGGGGAAAATTGATATCATGTCACCGTAACCGTTTGATCTCGCTTCAATGTTCAAACATACTGATCGTATAATAACAGTATGTTTAGTTTTTTAAATCATGTTTGACGCAAAATGAGTCATAATTTGGCAACAATATTAATTGGTGTGATAGGTATAACCCTGCCACATATAACTCACGGGAAATTATAACAATTCTTTGTTTTTTCTTGTTACCTTACCATATTTTATTACAACAATTTTACGCCCCAAACGTTCTTCGGTGCAACAATACCGGCAAATCGTGCAACGCAGACTGTTTAGTGGCAACTGAACATCTGTTGCTTTTTATTATGCGTACCAAATAATGTTAATCGTGTGCACTGGATTCTTGATCTTTGATATACTGTGTAGTTGTACCCTACTAATTAATGAAATAGCTGCACCAGATTGGTATAGTGTGAATTAATATTCTGATATAATGTGCTACGTGTTTCAGTGGGTCAAAATTAGGGTCATTTTCCCCACCAGCCAATCGGTACTGTTGGCGAAGTTAATGTTGCAAGCCATAATCCGTGGAGACTTCTGAAAAGCAGGAGAAATAAAACAAAACTAGAATAAACTATTTATGAGAACCTGGAAAGTGTGTCCATTCTATTTTCCGTTGTTTTTATTGTTTTGATATATTATATGTATTTGCTTTTTGTGGTTGCCTTTTAGTTCTGGTGAACAGTTGTTTCTTGAAGTGGCAATGATAAAACAGAAGTAATGCTTTTGTTCTCCGTGCCTGGTTCGAATAATTATGCTAGCCATGCTAGCCGTATTTTGGTGGTATTTTATTATGACGACAGCAGCGTTTCTAACCAATGTTTATGCCAAAACCAGCGCCGGTAACAACTGTTTGGCAAAGTTTGGAACCATTTTTGTCACAGTTGCCACGGGCTATGGTGATAACGTGGTAAAAATCCGCATTTCGCCGTCTGTGTCTGAACAAAAATATTTTTTATTGTGTTTACAGGCATGCCCTGATCTGATATTTGCTCTCCTATTTGACATAGATTCTGTCTGAGCTTGTGGAAATCGGAGTTTTTCATCAAATGGTTTTGGGAGCGAAAAGAGAAAACAGGGAAGACGTAGGAAGGGAGGTTTCAGAACAAGAAATCATAAAAAATGAACCGGCAGACTGTCCCTCTGGAATTCTGCCCTAGACCGACTGGCTGACAAGTTTATCCACACGCTGCAAGGGTATTCTTTTGATTCCCTAAAATTGGATACTGGAATGTACAGGAATAGCCACTTCCGTTTGTCATGACTCTTTGCAGTATATTATATATTACACTTTATATAAAAATGTATGTATATTTTATGTTATGTATATTTTCTTTGTTTTTCTGAAATAAAATCTGGTTGTTGTTTTTTCTGTTGTTGTTGGTTGTTTTTCTTATAAAAGTTCATTTTCTTTATTGATATTAATTTTATTTCAAGTAAAATACAGGTTACGATAAGTTTCGTGACGGCACAGTTTAAAGACTGGTTTGTTTTAAATTGTCATCGCATCTTTTGCAATAAATCAACCAGCAGGGAAAGGGAACCTGTCTTAGTTTAAAGAGAGACGCAATTAGTTTTACAGTTCCTATAAACTAGATTTTTCCGCAGCCGGTGGTTGAAAGGTGTACGTCGGCGAGCGCAATTTATACAAAATGGATCTTACGCAACAGCTGAGAAAATCGTCTAGAATTTGAAAATTCAATGAATAAGGAAATGTCTTACTTTTTAGGGGGTAGAGTTTCTTCCTTATCTTTGTGTTTGATGTGAAAGATGTCTCTTTAAAGATGTTTTTGTGGATGTTGCTGCTGTTTTTAAATGGGGATAGTCTGATTTACTGAAGGAAGACAGTTTTTACGGGAATTAGAATAGAAAATAGTCGCATTATTTTTTACACGATACATTGTTTCCAGCAGTCAGCAACGATCATGTTCTATTTGTGATGATGTCATCAAGATGTAAGCAATTCAAAACCCTGCGTTCTCAAAACTGGAGGTATATTTAAAATATAATGCGAATTTCAACATGCACTGAGGTTGCGGCCCAGATTATGACGAGATTTTCTGAGGAAAAATCCTTCCAAAATTGTCACAAAGTGGTCGAAAAAAAAACAATATTATCATTATAATGCAAAATGTCCCTGGGGGCGTTTCACGATTTGGCTCACAGCTGAAATATATCACGTTTAGAGGCACTCTAAGCCTGAAATCGGTTTTGGGGGTCGCTTTTTCGAAACTCATGCTGTTCTGGCCCATGGCAAACAAATAGACAGTGCTTCAGAATCATATAAAATAATAATTTGTATATGATATTGTCTGGCCTGATTCATTCATACAGCATGTAGCAAAATTAATAATAACTCTTTCTTCTTTATTGATTTTTATTTTATTTTTAGAGAATAAATAGACATTTATGAGACAACTGGGTATAAATGTTTGCCAGCGAGAATACGTGAATATGTGTGAACGAAGTCAGGTATCAGTAGAGTTCATTAAACTCTTATTAAAACAAAAGACAGCTATAATGTAATATCATCATTTCAAGGGCGGATGATTGGCATTTTGACTGGATCATGAAATATTAAATTGCACACTAACTGTGGCACCGTCAACGGCTAAGATTTATATTTGAAATAGAAATCCTCTTAACCTAGGCTGTTTTAGAAAGTTCCACTGTATGAACAAATGCTTTTTTTTTTTTTTACAACAATAAAGCCTCTTCGAAATGCAGTCAAATTCTTTTCTGACAGGAATACTAATGGCCATGTATAGCGCAGTGCTGTTTCTGAAAAAGTTGTTTTGTTTTTCTTTTTTTAGGGTCAAATCAAAAATACCTCAAATTTATATTACTTAATTCAAACTGAATTATAATGACGTACCAGTTAGCGTAAGCTAAGACTTCTAACAATAAAAACAACAACGAATCTGCGCAATATTTGTTTGAACAGTGAACGCCCGTTATGGGAAATATGGTGATACTTTTTGTTCTCTTGACCTATATTTCGACAAGCGGCGCTGAAAGAATTATCTGAGAACAAACATTTTAGTCTGGATTATCATTACTTTTCAACTAATATGGCACTCGTGAAAGGAAATCGTTCAAGAAATTCTCTGGTCGTTTTAACATTATTTTGACCTTGTCTCACAGGTCTGATTTGTTCATAAAGAAAAAATCATCCTTGGGGACGCATGCTGATTAGTTTCCAACAATACTGTCATTTTTCTTCATGAACAGCATAGAGCTTCAGGAATGATCAAATGAGTTCAAAATATTCTTGGATTGAAAAAAAAAAAAGCCAATTCTAAAAATCAGCTCCTTAAAACTAACATGATACGGGGAATCTAAGATATTTGAATCATAGCACAAATGCTTGAGTTTTGCGCTGACCTGATGATTCGTTGTGCAAAAGGTGAGGAAACAGGTGTTTCATAATTTTTGGGAGGTTTACAGACGGACCTTTTTCATACAGTATGTCAATGACCAAGAAATGAAAGTAAGACAGAAAACGATGTAAAAATACGATGTTTACCAGATGTGTACCATGTACCATGTGTAATTATGAGAGGAGTTTCAGTTTGAGTTTGGGTTTTACGGTGCATCGGCATGATGGCGGCCACGTTGCGCCTTTCACAGACTACTTGGTATTTTAGAATGAATAATAATTACCACACTGATAGGCACCAACCAAGTGGCCGCTGGCTAGAGATCGAGTAATGAATTAATTATGTCGTTGTTTATATCGCATCACCAGAACGCCGACAGGTAATTGGGAATTGCAAGAACATGAATAGATTTATGGCAGGCAAAGCGAATAAAACTGATCTCGCTCCAAGCCTTCATTAACACATCATTGTCAGTCACATTCCCATGGGGGAGAACAACTAAAAAAACACACGCAAAATTTATCATCCTTTAAAAAGTAGGAATTTGCAGGGCAAAATTTCAATTTTGCATTATACGGGGGTAGAAAGAAAACGGGAAATAAATTATCATTTTTTTCGCTTAAGCTTTCTGTAAATTTCACGAATGGGAAAGATGAAAAACAAGAACATGGCCTGTCTATCTGAGATCTGCAAAGCTTTGAATTATAATAATGAACGAGTAATCATTCACTGTCAGGCCCGAACACATTTTGTATAATTACCTCTTTAAAATGCGGCTGTCTGTATTTTGCGATAGATGGGGGAAATTCTCTTCAGTTGTGAGGGCATTTCGACACAGTTATACGGTACGCTGCAAATTAGCCTGTGTTCATTTTGTATCCCCGTGCTCATTTTCTCATGACAGTCTGCACTTTATTTTGCGAGCTCTATCAATACCACCAGACCTGTCTGTCTGTCTGTCTACCTGCCTGCCTGCCTGTCTGTTTGTCTGACCATCTGTCTGCCTGTCTGTCCGTCTGTCTGTTTGCCTTTCTTTCTATCTGTTCATCAATCTATTTGCCCGTCTCCTTGTCTTAAGAATTAAATTTTAAATTCAATTATCTATCCACCGAAAGGACATCAGCTGAATCTCTTGTCTCACTGAGATTTTTTTTCGGCCTTGGTGACATATTGTTACTTATCTACCTTTAAAAAGAGAGATGTACAATGGATCAACTTGTCTATCTGCATAACACCACAGCCTCTCCACCCCACACCTACCCTCTTTTTCGCTCAACGCCCTTAAAAAAACCTTTAATCTTATTGAATCCCAGATTAATAAGTTCAGAAACGGCTCAGATCAGTTGATGTGATGTAGTTGTGATTTTTTTCCCCTCAGAACAGTGGCCGTTGTCGCTTTCTCGCGTGCAGCTGGAGGTCCATTTCAATTATCATTATTCAGGTCTCAATGACCTGAATGGACTTCCACTGATTTCTGCAGTGCAGTGGTAGTGAGCCAGTTATGAGCTCCAGAACGTTGTGCAAGAAAATGAGCAGAAGTGAGAAGACACACATCTGCCACGTCGGTGATCGTGCTTGTGCGTGAATCAGAATCTGTCTGAGTGCCAACATAATACAAGAAAGAATGAGTGGAAAATGCAATATTCTGGTCTCGGTGATCTGAAAGGACTTCCACTGATTTCTACGGTGCAATGGTAATGAGCAAGTTACGAGCTCCAGAACGCTGTGCAAGAAAATGAGCAGTAGTGAGAAGACACACATGTGTCACGGCCGTGGGCGTGTGTGTGAATTAGGAAGTGTCTGAGTGCCAACACAATACGAGAAAGAATGAGTGGAAAATGCATTATATCCGTCAACAGTGGGATTTGCGCAGGTCAACAAGGAAATTAAACGAGTTTATGTCAATTCAGCAGCCAATTTTAAAGCAGCATTCTTAAATCACAGAGGAATGTCTGATTCACCAGGGAACACGCTTGAGAGCGCAAGCACTTATAAACTTAACTTCTTTGCACGCATTCACACTAAACTGCAGACATTCTCTCATTTTTTTTGCTTTAAACATTTTGGAATTTTTTTACGTTCTTGCACACAACTTGCGTCCTTCTCACTTATCTTGATAGGAGATTTAAATTGGAAGGAAAATTAACGAGAACACCGGGGGAAAAAGTCGTCCATTTGGCTCTGACGTCGCAGTCATTCAGAGCACTGAAGAAATCATGTAAAAAGATATAAGAGAAAAATAAGAGGAAAGTATAGCTTAATTTAGGACATATATTTCTGTTTAATGGCAACCTGTCTGTAACGTAGCTACGTAACGTAGCAAAGGCATCAATGCAATTCTCAGAGGCTGGAATTGATAAACTATTTATTAGCATTCGCTGAGGTTCAACAGGCTCTTTATTGAAATGTTTGCAGTGTCTGCAGCGCCAGATTGAATTAAAGCTTTTAAAAAAATCGTCTGACCCCAAGGCGCATTTAGCATGATTTTGGTTACAGATGTAGATCTAGTCTAGTAACCAACTGATTGTAAAGAAGGAATTCTCCACAATTTAGTTTTACCTCCGGCTAAATAGATAACGTCCATAGTAAAAAATATGTTACTGAGTTATGTCAGAGGTATTATGTAGAACAGGTCGTATGCCAGATACGCTGTGATGCAAATGAAACAATAGTGAATTGATGTTTATTACCGAATGGAGC
Source organism: Onchidella celtica (assembly GCA_963931925.1). Classification (NCBI taxonomy): domain Eukaryota; kingdom Metazoa; phylum Mollusca; class Gastropoda; order Systellommatophora; family Onchidiidae; genus Onchidella; species Onchidella celtica. The sequence goes on from OZ007567.1 coordinate 60,002,865, forward strand.
TAAAAGTGTATGTTTTCATTGCACTGAGCCTGTGTATATATATTTTTTTAAATAATAATAAAATTACGTGTTTAAAAAAAATGATTAACATGCCAGATATCTCAGGCCGAGAAATTCATATTTATCTTTACTTATATCGGAATGTGGGCATCTTGAGCAATGTCTTATATTATCTCTTACATGGGGGGGGGGGGGGCTGTTGTTGTTGTTTTTTTCATGACTTCTACCAGACCTCTGCTCGGGAACACAAATAAAATAATTTATTAACATCGAAAACCTCTCCAGCTGGTCGTAACAATAACCGGACAAATGATCCTTTAGAATGAAAATCCAACGTAACAAAAGGCCGAAATAGAGCGGACGCATCTTGAAGAGAAAGAAAAAAATATATATACTGTTGTAATTTGCTCAGGTTTGCACGGACAATTCTTTGATGCAAAGCTATGCAAATTTAGGCAAGAATTACAAACAAACAAAACCATGATAAACCAATACATCTTTTCTGGGCTGACTCCTATAGCAGTGGTGTTCATTGTTGGCCTGAGACCACTTGGCGCTCCGGGACAAGCTCTCCGCTTCGGGGCCACATTTATTCTACGTAAGCTTGGCGAAGTGAATAAAAAATAAACGGCAAAGGCATGCCCTGGGATAAATCCTTTCAAGTTTTGACAGCAATGGCAGCACGTCGTTGAGAAGTGAATACAAATTAATGCCCAGAGCTTAAAACAGACAATGAGAGAACTCTCTCGCATTAAATGAAGAGATATTCAATATTATCGGTTGTTATGTCAATGCAGTGCAGTGCAATATCAGCAGCCCTTGACCCGGCTTTTTCAAACGCGATCGAATGAATGGTGTTACAAGTATGTACAACCCCGACATTTTTTTTTTTGCGCTAGTGATCCCTATTTTAAAGCCGTTGGTGACTCCAGAGCTAGAGAGCTCCTCCTGAAATACTCCTAACAACAGCCGTAATTAATTATTCTTTCAGATTTTCTTTTTGTTTTCCTTCTGTTTTTTTTTTTTTTTGTTGTTGTTGTTGAAAGGGTAGGGAGCAGGGTTACGGTTTCAATACGATTTAGGGTTGAGGATAAGGACGGGGTTAGGGATAGGTACGCACACATGCAGGCCCCCCGAGTAAAACTTTTGGGTGCGTACGTACAAGTAACAACAGCAAACTCGAAAGTGTAACTCCGGTCTCCAGTTTCTCCCATTAGCTGTTTCTCCACTCAGCCCTTTAACACACTTTTCCTCTTGAGCTGTCGTCAGTAACACCTATAAGTCTCCTAAGCTTAACATATTGGGCCTGGAGATGCGTAAGAAGGACTAATTTTCTGACTCCATAAAACTCTTATTATTTTAAGGTACGATAAAGCCAATTTCAACTGAGAACTAACAGATCCCCGGAAAGTGATTTGACCTTTCTTCAAAGAAAAAAAAAGGTATACAAAAAGAATTTTAAAAATCGACAGTCTGGGCGCGAATATTTATGACATTAACAAAATGTGAAGATTTAATATTCTCAACATTGTTGGCTGAGCAAACTAAAGACAAAACCCCCTATAGTTTGATGTTTACGTGTTCTCTTGAACTGTTTATCAGCGCTGTTGGATGCATTAATTTATTTTTCTTTAAAGCAAGACAAGGCCGTAAAACACATTGCAGTGAAGTTGTTTCATCATGTAGAGACATCAAATATGGGCACTATACTGTTCTTTCTGGGTATTACGACATTTCAGAATGACATTTGAGGCTCAGCTCTGAACTATTTTCGGACGGTGCTTTCAGAACAATTTTTGTCATTTCTAAACAAAAAGAGCCAGTGCACAGACACTGTGGAATATTTGAACCTCAGTCATTGCGCAATCAAGATGATTTTCGTTTGTTTACCAGGCACTCGCCAGGTTTGTCTTTCTGTGGACAAAATTTTATTGAAATGAGGATTTTGAAAATTGCGTCCCGAAGAGCTTTCATTGTATATCTCAACACCATGTATAACAACGGAGCATGCAAATGTATATATTATAAAAGTTCTGTATCCACCTGTTTTGTATTACGTCGGTCAGCGAACATAAATGGCCAACTCGGACCAATTGGATTTTACTGGAGAAGCAAAAAAACTATTAAATGTCTACCCGAGCACGCAATCTTGAACATATCTAACAAAACAGGAAGAAATTCATCAAATAGAGTTCATTTTTGTAAATGAATGTCTAGTGCCCAAGAGATGCTGTTGTAACTGATACTTCTTACTCGGCCGGTTGTAATATTGCAATGTCGGCGGACACAACCGGCCAGGTAAATGTAGTCGTTTATGACCCAAACAAGAGGTTTTTCTCTATCTACAAAGTTCTGGTGACTGAATCTGATCGCTTGAAGTACTTGGATAGTTGTACAAGTGATAAAAATTATCGACGCATTGCCTAAACTGGTTTACTGCCTAAATGGGACATGAAAATCGACATTAAGAAAAAGTTCTAAATTAGTTAATGCAAAATGGATGCTAAAACTATAGAGAACACGGACATGCCCCATTGCCATAAAGTGGCAACATTGTGTCAGATGCATGGTTTCGGAGTCTCGGAAAAAGACACCTTACTTAAGAGACGTGCAGTTTGTTAACTGTAAAGTTTACAGTGGATAAGGTGGCACCCACGTCATGGTGATCGTGAAGGGATGAAAAAGTTTTAAGAATTTTCTCCCGTTCCCCAAGATCCAGATCTAGATTTTAAAAGTGTATAGAGCTATGGGAGGTCACATGAAAAAAAAATGTTTGGATTTCGCTATGAATCGATTGTACAAGTGTATCTTTGTTTCAGTTTCTTTTTTTTATCTCGACGACATAATATCAATGTCTTCTTCCTACAAGCTATAACTTCCTGCAGCGTTTACTAGCGGCATTTGCAGGCGATGCGATCACAGGAATGTCTCACGCTGGTAAGCTCGTCAGGCGGGTGGATTGCAAATTTTAGCGAGATCACAAGAGCGGTGCCCTTGATTTGCAGGTAGACGGCTCAGGAAACGGAAGGTTGATCGTTTTTTCTGCGGGTGAGAATGAAAAAACTCCCCATCTCCTGGACGAGCACTCGTGATACGGCCATGTCTCCTGGTGCGATCCAAGCACCAAGCATAACACAACCGTGTTATGATTAATAATAAGTATCGATAAAAAGACGAGATTAGTAAAAGCATGAGCCCCATTTTTTGTAAAGGGGTGAATAGAGCGTGTGTGAATGAGTAAGTGCGAGCGAAAAAGTTTGGCGAATAACAAAAGTGGGAGAGGTATGAACTGAACAGGGTCACCGACGAGTTTTTCCGTCTTTGTGATCAGAGTGTCGATTTTCCTTTCTCTTTCTCCTTCTTTTTCAGTCTCCCTCCCCCCTCCCCCCTCGCCAATTGTTGTTGTTTTTGTTGTTTGTCACACCGTCTCCCACTCTTTCTTTCTTTTCACATCCGAGAAAATCGTACTGAAATAAAAATGAACAAACAAACAAACAAAAAAATCTTCGTCCTCAAGTTCCAATGGCCAGAGTCATGTGGGCATTTCACATTAATCATGGTTATCACCAATAACAGTGTTTGTGTTACACCAAGTATGAAAGGATGAAGGGGGTAGAGTTTATGGAAATTCGGTCAACATGCAATTTTTTTTTTTAAAATGGTGTGTTAAGATGGGGGAAAAAACAACAACTCCGTACCACGGCGATTCAAGCCAAATATTGATCCAGCGCCTGGGCGGAGACAGTGGATTTCGATGCTTTCCGATATCCTATTACCCTCCCAGTTAGTGGATCGTGCACAAATAGGAGCACTTTAATCATGAAACTGACGTAACTTTCTAATTGAATCGAAGCATTAACAACAATAATACAGCTGCTTTGGCAAACTCCGAAAGTAGATATATAAGTAGTTTGGCAGTGTTCTTTGTTAACTAATTATTATATCACGACATATAGAGGATAAGCGTGTGTCTCATGGAAGAATACTGCAAACAGTTTCAACCTTAGGTGTATCAGAAATGTATCTGTATCTGCATAGCAGTTTAGAAATCTATAACAAAAATCAAACAAATAAAATGTCGCTATGGTCCAGGCACGATACAAAACTCTTGTGTAGCAAAACACCCGGTTTCTACATTGGACAAATGCAATCGGAAAAAGGAGGTTTGGGGTGGGGGGGGGGGGGTGTGAAAGGCAGAAGGAAGTTCCAAGGATGAATTCTAATTCTAATTAAAATCCAAGAAATAATTAACCAGTTTTCCGGCGGAATGCAAGAGGATGTTTTTGAAAGATAAATGATGGTTCTGCAATAATGTATTCTATTCTTTCTTCTAACTTTTCCAGTTGAGTCAGGAGCACAAAGAGGATGAGGACAGAAGCTATCATTGCCAAGGAATACAATCATTGTATTTTTACATCTTGATAGCTCTTGGCGTTTTAATGTATCTCTATTCTACGGCATAAAACATGGCTGGGGAATCAAAAGAATGTAACGGATATTCTCACACAGATGGAATTCCCATGTATTAACATTTTTGGAGGTGGACAATTTTCAAAGCAAAACAACAACGGAGGCAACACCAACTGAGATCAGAGCTTGCGGTTTCACTTCATTTCCTGGCCTGGCGTCAGTTTTTCTAAATTGCTGATGTATCATGGAAGCTCTGTTCCTCTTTTAAATTTTGCTGTGATCCATTGCAGTTGAAAGATTTTGTCCTTCTTGTGGTAAGAAAGAAAAAAAAAGCTTTTCTTTTTTCATGGAGGGAAAAAGCAAAAAACAAACAAACAAACAAACAAACAAGGGGATGAGACGAGTAAACTGCCATGGTTAAAACGCTTATCACGTGATTTATTTTAACCCTCTAATCTACCGCCTGATGTACCATATTCCAGAAACCTGACTGGATGTCAAAATGTTGTACATGTAGGACCATTTCTAGTTATCAATATATTCCTTCACTTATTGACAACATGGTCTTTCCTTCTTTCTCTCTTTCTTTCTTTCTTCCTTTCTTTCTTTCTTTCTTTCTTTCTTTTCCATACACTTTGAATATATTTTGCAGGTTTCAAAATTCTTAGACATTGCACTTTATGTCTGTGCTATAGAAGGGTTAAGCGGGTTTCCTTTGAAATAGAGATTTTATCACCGAATTCTCATAGCGTGTGGTTTGAGCCATTCTTCCCTTGACTATTTTTTTCTTACATTCAACCAAGAGCACAAAGTCGGACCAGTAGAAACTTACTAGTTATTAAGCACGTTTCTTGCAAGAGCACTTTTACATTGTGCACAACATTCGCCAGACCATCATCATTCTAGTGTAGCCAACTCTCTGAGTCATTTTGCTTTTAGTCACATTTCATGAGCCCATACAAAGGTTGCAGTTACTTTCTATTGTCACTGAATTATAAACGTTTGATGAGAAAGGCGATCGAGTTCAGAACACATGTTGCACCGTTGCTGCCTCTCCAAGACTGATTGTAATAAAAGACCAAAGAGAAGCCAGCGGCCATAAAACATTGCTGCTACGATAGCGCTGCAGATCGAGAGATAAAAATGACAATGGAATAGCATGAATTTTATCATGCACCAGTCGGCCCATGTTCCCTGCATGGCAGCTGCTGGTGCAACCAGCGAGGGGTGAATGAACAAGCTTCTCATAGCCTTGAAATTAGTGCACATTATTCTGCAGGACAGAATGATTGCCGCTATGAGATGCATAAAATTAAATGGGCAAGGTTTACTGTTAATACGGGCTGCCCATAAAATGTATACACAGTTTGAATATTTTATTCACACAATGCCAGTTAAGATACATCTAAGATTTATAATTCAAATTAAAGAGGACAGAGGTGCAATTATTTCAGATGTCGCATATGATCAAAGTGATGGCCAGACACTGATGATAACCCATTTCCATAGAGCTGCAAACAGCATTGAGCAGTTCATTTGTGTACAAACTTTTCAGATATCTTGAATATAGAATTTTTCCAAATGTACACATTTTATATTAGAGATATGAATGAAATGAAACACCCTATACCATAATGTTGTCACCCCCGACTCCCTCCCTAAAGTCGGTTTGCTTGGGGGGGGGGGGGGAGGGTGGTCTCTAATGAAGACATTCAGTTGTGTCTTGACAAAATTTATTTGTTTACCAAAATGCAGAATGTAGATAATGAATATCCTGATGTCTTATATCAACGGAACTTGAATACAGGGTTTGACAAAAAGACACTACAATAGACAAGATAAAACGTCCAGGTTTTTAGCATTCTATTGTGGCTACTATCTCTTGTATGTGACAGTAGCCCCATTGTTCTGGCAAGGAACGCAAAGCCGCATTAAAACCCACACAAAAGCACACCTTTTCGCTGTTGATGTAATGCCATGAGGTGAGAGAGATTACTGATAAATTACATAATATTTATGTCTTCCTTGTAGATATGGTTAATATTAAGAAAAGCTCAGTCAGTTCAAGATGTTCTCATTCATCGATTTCCTGTGTTGTTTTGAGGTCAGCTCGCCTGAAAAACGGCCTTCCTTCCACATTCCAAAAAAGTGTGAAGCGGATTGTGCCTTTTAAAAATATTTCTCATGAACTTCTTAACTCGAGCCAACCCTATACTGAATGTGTAAGAGAAGTAGGCTAACATGTTTTTTTTTTAAAGAATCAAATTTTAGCTCCTTCTCTGTCTCTGTCTCTCTCTCTCTCTCTGTCTGTCTCTCTCTCTCTCTCTCTCTCTCTCTCTCTCTCTCTCTCTCTCTCTCTCTCTCTCTCTCTCTGTATGTATGTGTGTGGGTGTGTGCATGGAATAGCCTATATAACGAAGGCAGCATGTCTTTTGCTCGTCTCATGGTGACGTGATTGAGGGTTAATATTTACAAGCAAAGCCCGTTAATGCCAAATACCTGTAGTAAGCCTTGCTTGTGTTTACTGACCGTCTAAAGCCCTGAGCTGAATCAGCTTTATTTGTGGTGTCCGATTCTCTGAGTGTCAGCGGGCGAGATCGGGTGGGTTTTTTTTTCATTGCTAAGCGATACCATGTTGGCATCTGCCACATTGGACTTTTTTTCACAGGAGGGAGTAGTATATTTCCACATTTCTACGAACAAATTAAATATTGATGGTTAAAAACAGGCGGGCGGTTTCACTCTATCAGGGAGAGATTGCGTCATACCTTTAAAAAAAATGGACACACGGAGATAAGCTGTCAGGTTGCATTAGGGTTTGGCACAAAACTAGAATATGGGAGGGGCGGGGAAAACCTGCTTAGTTTATCTGTATTTGCTGCTAAAACAGGCCGTTACGAGAAAAAATGTTTTTTGGTTTGTTTGTTTTTTCATTAAAAATTTGGCCTTTTCAAAAAAAAATTTCTGCCCTATCTGAACTTTGGAACTTTGGAGATCCCCTGTCCGCTCTACCCTTGTCTACATTCTGTCCCAGTCAAACTGAGCTACTTGTCGAGTTCTTCGTTGTTCTAGATTAGAAAATCAACTTTCTTCCAACAACTGCTCGTGTTCTGTTTGACAGCCACCTTGAAAAAAGAACCTGCAGTAATAAGGATTGTATGTCTGTTTCCAGCTTCAGGCCCACCTAAGGAGTTCCGACGTCAAACCGCGGTTTTACCTGGCGGACAACCTAATCCGGGTTAATGCGACCCTCTTGGCAGCAAGTAAACGGTTTTACGAGGTTTACTCCAGGATAATCTGACAATAAAGGCAATATAAAGTTGCCAGCCATCCAACGTCCAAACTGTATAATATCCAATTTCACGACACAGTAAAAAACATGAATGCATCAAATAGTGGAACTGATAAACCAAAGAATACTTTGAACACCCCCCCCCCCCGGCCAAGTTATCAGGAACATCTAGCTACCGAGGGTTATAAACCAAACATCTGCCTATTCAGAAGTACACTGCATGTAAATTTACAGCCACATGAAAAAGAAAGACCAGAAGATAACGAGATCTCAGTGAGTGCTATCGTGTTCCATGGGATATACTTATAAGGTAAAAATTCCATATACAAATTACTAGGAATGTAATGTAAGCAGACTAATGGAAATTGGTGTGCATATCGACGTGCTCGCCTCTCACGCCGAAGGTACCGGGTTCGATTGCCGGTCAATGCAGGCATCTTGGAATTTTATATTTTTTTTTGGGGTTGGTGGGGGGGGGGGGGATTCCTGTACCTGATCCTATGGTAGGTAGGATTGAGCACCTAGTCTTCTCGGATAAGGACAAAAACCTCAGAGGGCCCGTATGCATGTTGTGCGCGTTAAAGATACCTTGGCAGTTGAAAGCCGAGAAGAGCAGGCCGAACAAGGGCGCTACCCGAGCAAAATTCCAAAAAACTAAACCCTAGCAACAAAAACACTCACGCAGGGACAAGAGAAATGAGAAAGAAAACAACAAGAAAAGTGAGGTGTAATGCCAAGAGCAGCGAAACCTCCTAAAATAAAGACCTAAACACACACTGCAGCTTATACAGCAAATCCCGTCGGACGGCACGGCCTGGGCGGCTAATAGCCATGATCACGGAGAGAAAAGACAGAACAAGTTTGCTCATCACTAGTTTTGTCAGTGTGAGTCAGTCTAGTTTGTGACATAATGTCACCTTAGTTCTTGTTTGTACTGTCTCCGTTTTCTGAAAAATTAGAGATCTTTTAACATGTAGAAGAATGTGCAAATGCACACTTTGTCGACACTTGTTTAAAATACATTGTGGCACTAACCAAGCTGTTTCGGAATTCTGATTTATTCTAACTCATAATACTGAAGCCGCAAACGTGTAATGTCGAATTCCTCAGTTGTGCAAAAAGTGGAGTTGGAACAAACAAGAACTAAGATCGCGACAATAGGACAGGTTTTATCAGCCTATACGACATGTGATACTCCGGTCAGTGACCAGCATCGCTCTCATGTAACAAAATGATCTGGCATTTACGTAACATCGTTTAAAACGGTCACGGATCGACCTGTTTCCCCCTTGTTTTAACTGGATAACGAACAGTAGCACGTCAGGGACAAATAGCAGCAAAAGAAAGAGAATAATACGCAAACTGCTTCAGACAAGAAATAGGTAGTTAGTTACATAACAATATCCTAAGTAGTATGTTAAAATCAATTATGACAAGCTAATTTCTATTAGCGTAGCCGAGATCTAGGTAATTATACAGTTGGTCTTGAAATGACCCTTTTTGCAAGATTTATGTTGCTAGAGTCGCCTAGTACTTATAATATAAATGTAAACTGGCGAGACATTTGTCCTTATCACCAGCGGATGTGGGAGTCAACAGCGTTAGACTGAGGCCACCGAGAAGCAAACCGAACTCACGGCGAGGCATTTCATACCGATTGGAATACATCAATGGTGCATGTTTTGTAGTTCCAGTCAAAGTTTGATTTGATCAGTACAAATTGAGATATAAAACTGCATACAAAAGAACGAGCAAACCAATGGGAACTACAACAGTCTCATCCGATTTCCAAGCTAGGCCCACCGAGCTGCGCGTTTTGTGAGATTTAAACATTATTAAACGAAATCAGGACAGAAAAACAAGTTATATTTACGTTATTCTAACACGAATTATAATTATAACCTTTCGGTTCTTCCCTTTATTATTGAAACTTTCAAAAACAAACCTACAAAAAATATCGATCATTTTTGGGTGGTAAACAGACTTCAAGTAAACTCCGCCGAGTTAGAGATACTGTCTCCCTACCTAAATCACAGTTTAACAAAGCCAATTCAACGTCATCTCCTTTAATGCCCACATCCGCTGCGCTTTAAAATTGCTGGTTTGGGGACATCCGTTTTTAGTACCTTTTCATTTATTCCCCCTAGGTACACTTGTCAAAACACTGAACTTGAGTTTGTGTGTTAGGTTTATATCGTGTGTCACGAGTGTTGACGCTAGTGATGTTATTATATAGCATGAAATCCTTATTAGTAAAAAAAAAAAAAAAAACCTAGTACGAAATTTAGTATTTAAAAAGATATCAGGGGCTATCCATGAGGTACGAGCGCTTGGAGAGAGGAAGGGGTTTGCATCCAGCATATGAAAGGCGTACATGAAAAGAGGTTGGGGGAGGGGGGGGGGGTTGCAATGCATATGCATGATTTTCAGTTACGATTTATAATGCAATAAAAAGTTTGCTTTGTTTTGTTTTTTGTTGCTCGTACAAAGGGGCGTGGGACAGGAAACTCAGTTGTTGCTTTTGATTTTATTTTAATTTGTTCATATCCCTGTTTCCATCACATTTCACTGTATTTTAATTTTTCATTAAATATTAATGTTAGAACTGCTTATTATGATACAAAAATTATGCAAAAAAGCACATCTGATATGCCTTGCCAAACCAGATATAGGAAGCGTTGAACTTAAAATTATGATAACAAGGTGTATTGATTAGCAAAGCTTGATATTCTAGCTTGATTGGCATAACATTATGAAATAGTAAAAGTATAGTTAACAGATAAATAATGACACAATTCACCATTTTAAAGACAAATAAGGATAACATAAGTTTTGACACAAGTGGACAATACAAGGTAGTAAGTTTATAACTCGGCCCGATAATTATATAAACTTAAGATATCATTAACTTCATAGAGGGGTTCTGCTACAGTGAAACGACCGCATTCGTGAGGAATCCTTACATGCTTTTCAGTTTGAAATGTTGTTTCCTTTTAGGCCGGATGGAAGAGAGATGGAAAAAGTGTTTGATGGAAGATTTCATTGAAACATTTTGTTTTTCCTGGACCCTTTCAATACCGGCACGTCATGGCTGAGAATTCTTTACTACTCCGTAAGTTCTCAGTTAATAACTTTGAATTGCGGATCAATATCATGATTTAGATTCACATTGGCTCTCTTAAATGTAAATGAAAAACATATGTGAGGCGCTCTGGGGAAATGGCCCACATCTCGCACTCGGTACTTTCGAGATAAAACCAAAAAATAGAGGGATAGGGACTTTGGCAGTTTTCGGCATAAATAGATTCTTCAATCGTTTCTTTATGCCTGGAAAAAGGATTTTAATGAATTCCGCCTTTAAATATATTTGTTTTCATTTTTTCTGATCCAATCTAATGGTCTTTTTCAATTTAAGTAGACTTGCAACACGTTTTTTCTCAAAAGTGACTTTTTCTGCCTTACCACCTTGAACTTGGTCAATATTCAACATTTTTACATGGAATGAAGTACGTTCTTCTCAGGACAGTTTGTACTTCCTCAGTATACCTTAACTCACTTTTGAACAAAACTGGCAATATGAATCATTTCCCTGGAGTGGCTCACATATTACAAATATCGACAAGGTTTCAACAAATCCAGCTTTGACGGCTTTGGTAGTCAAAGGGTTAAGGGCTATTAAATCAGATCAGGGGAAGGGGGCGGTGGAATTTGTACCTCAGTACGAACTGATTCTGGTGCTATTCATAACGGCTCTGATAGATAATGGGCTTGCCTAATGAAGAAAAAAAAAGGAAACAGAAAAGTAAGGTCGTAAATACTTGTAGAAACGGACGGATATAACAACAAAGAAGAAAAAATAATAAAAGAGTGGGATAAATCAGGCAGACAGGTGGAGTAAGCCCCCAAATAAGAAGAGTTTCCATCTCCTCCATGTACAGCTAAGCTGTTAAACACACACTACAGCCATTGAAATAAAAGAGAAAATCCAGCTTAACTATAAAAACGATGAAAGCCATTGTTTTCTCGTTCTCATCCAGCGGGTATGTGTCTAAACATCTCGCCTCCCTGATAAAATACACGGTCGCAAGACATCCGGGTACAGTTTCCAAAGGTAAACAGACGAATTTTCCTACACAGACAGCAACTGTTGGTCCGGAAATGTGCGGAAAGCGAAGTGGTAAACACGCAGAACAGATCTTGACGCACGGATACTTACACCACTGATCTTTCACATGGCAATTCGGCTGGCTTAAATGGTGAAGTGTCGGGAAAATCTCGTCTCTGATAAAGTATTTACGAACGTTCGATTCGGCATCTCTTCATGCATATCGTGAAAACTGAAAGAGCTGAGACGAATAAAACAGAGATGCAGCAGAAGTGTCGGCTCACATGAAGTTGACTTTTCGTTTGTCAGTTGCCAGTGTAATTATTAAGATAGGCAGTGGATTCTGTGAACACAAACAGTGTCTTTATTGTAATCACTATAAATAACTGTGTTATCCTGAAAACTGTGAGAAGGGGAATGTGTCCAAAGAACGTCTATTTTTGTTTCAAACGTCATCGATAGATGGCCAAATTTTTAACCTCTGAATATATCGTTTTTCAGATGAGTCTGGTGGAAAAAAAGAAATAAACAAAACAAAACCAGGACTTGTAAAGTTCAGTAAAAGCTAACTTTCATTCCACAGGATTGGCAACTTGTTCAGATCTGCATCTCTTCCACAGTACCTGTATTACTGCATATCTTCAATCATAGAAAGCTTCAGTGGCCAAGGAATTTCTATTCAAAGAGAAGTATATAAAACCACTTCCCCTTAAGATGAGACAAAAATGGTGAATAAGTCAGTGATTTTGTAATAATGTATTAATGAATTAACAAGACGGAGAGACAAACGGGATTTCTTCTCATGCGAAAAAGGAATTGGGTGAGAGGGTGAGAAAGAGAGAAGGGGGTGGGGGACAAGGAGGCAGATAGACAGACAGACATATAGCAACAAAGACGGTCAGACAGACTGGACAGATAGAGACAGACAGGACACGGATACAAAGAGACAAATAGACAGAGAAACACAGAGAGACAATGAGTGAGAGAGGATAAATGAGTGGTAAGTAAAGAAAACAGTAAAAAAAATTAAAAAAACATGACAAAATGAATTGAAGATAAAAGTTTTCTCATTGATTATAAATAATTATACCAAATTATACCACTCTCTTCGCATTGATTGGCCTCCTCATCATCAACGTGTTCTCTCAATTATCTTTCTAGAAGAGATCTTTAAAAAATTCAGTGCCCAATTACGAGGAAATCTGCCTATGCTAGCCATTATCTTGCAGTTAAATTGATGGGAATTCTTTCCTCATAACCAATTATTCGTAAGGACAAGGTGTTGTGGCAGCATAAAGCACCAATAAAAACAAACTTTATGTTACATAAGTTTATATCGATTTTACCAAATGTGCACATTTCATCACTGCAATGAGTACAATTTGGCCTTGCGGGTGACACAACGGTCGAGCGGACTCAGCCGTGTCCTATGTCACTATGAGGCGGAGAAATACAGAGTCCTAATATCATCCCTTTATTCAGTGAAGTGTCGGTGCGGCTATTTCAAATGCCAAGACACAAATCCCAGTTTCCTTGCAACTTATTGGCAATGAATGTAACATTTTCGAGGGTTGGCAACCAGAATGTTTTATGTCCAAATTAGTCAATTTGAGAAAAATGAGTTTATGTTTTGCAGCCTTAATGAAAATTCAAATTGCAAGGATTTGCACAAGGTCACATGACTAGTTTTATTGGGTTATGAAATAAAATCAAACATTTTGTGTCGTGGATAGCTACAGGCCTTTAGAAGCAATGATTCGTACTGGATATAATTTCTGGTTAATAACTCTCGATTTAATATTAATGGAGTATAAAATGGGCACTTTGTATCAATTATTCTTGTCCTAGTTAAAGAATGAAACAGACTGAGAACTTCCTTTTGACACAATTTCTTATTAGAATCTACTTTTAAATTTGACACACTGGCACATTTCAATACCCCTGGGTCCCAATCTGTAGTGAAAACAATTAATTAAATCCGCCGGTATGGTGAAAATTGTGTGCCAATTAAAAGTTTCTTACCAGATGCTCCCCCATGTTCAGAATCGTCATGTTCAATCAGTATTGGGGCCGTCTGTAAAGTACGTACGCTCGATTTTGACAATTTGAACCCCCTCTTCTCCACACGTTCTCTTTTCGTACATGTGACTTCAACTGCTGCCCCCCCCCCTCCCTTTTTTCCCCAAACAAAATCTATCAGAATGATGAATGTCTATGATGAAAGCCGTGTATTCTAAATCAGTGCGTGGCATTTTCTATGGCTCATTTGAATATTTCATCAGGTCACGATTGACCTTTCACCACCAGGTCATGGTGTTTCTGATTCTGTATCTTCTTCTTTCCTTCTCCTTCTTATTCCCCGTCCTCTTCTTCTTCTCCCTCTTTTTCTTCTTTTTCTCTTTCTCCTTCTCCCCCCCTCTCCATTCCCTCTAAATTTTAGTTCATCACCATAATTGAAAAGGGAACGTACGCTCCACCGAAAAGTCTAATCCCCCCCCCCCCCAGCACATTTTTCATACGTTGTCGGCACCCCCCTTCCCCCCGTTCCTCCACTTTTCGATGAAATATACCTTATAGGTGGCTCCATACTAATTTTTCCACCGAATTTTGTAATGGATTACAAGGAATGAATTAGTAGCCTTTTCTGAAGAACTTTGTTACGGGTGTGTATGTCCAACAAATTTTTTGCGCTAGGGGTACGTGATCTAAAGCCTCTGGTATCTCCAGAGCTAGCGAGCTCCTCCCGCAATACTCCTAAAAACAACTTTGATTAATTATTCTTTCATACTTTCTTCTTGTTTTCCTCGTGTGTTTTTTTTTTTGGGGGGGGGGGGCTTGAAAGGTTGGGGGGGGGGGGGAGAGTTACGGATTCGATAAAATTTAGGGTTGAAGGTGAGGACGGGGTTAGGGACAGGTACGCACACGTATGCTCCCTAAACGCAAAACGCTTGGGGTGCATTCGTACAAGTAACCAACAGCACCATCTGAAAGCCCCAAAATAAAGTGTTAATGAAGCCCAAAAACTAGAACTAAAACCCCCTATTTGGGCAAGTCTCTGGATATACTTAGGGGTCGCCGTAAGTAGGTGCATGGCATGGTCTCTATGGGTAAGGAAAATTCAGGGTTAAAAGAAAGGCTGCTGTTAAGGGATGGACCGTAGTATAGTGTCTTACACAGTAGGCTGTAGATGGGCAGTGAATACCACTAGGTATTTTTTTTCTATTCGGCTTTGAAATTCGACAACAGTCCTAAGAGAAAAGGTGCATTGAAGTATAATAGGTGATTGAGTACATCAAGTACAGTCTGGACTTCAGGGCATACCTGATCTTTTCAAAGAGTAATGGGCGTCCTCGTTTAACCACCAAATTGGTCAATTATCTGGCCACGTCATGATACCGCTTTGTCATAGCGCTCGAAGCAAAATGAAACACGTGTTTTCTTGTTAGTTTATAGTGAAACAACACTTATATGAACTGTTCACTATGAGACAGCTCAGAACACTGTCTCATAGTGAACAGACAGATAGACAGGGTCAAGTTTAAATTTTCAACTTTATTTTAAATAAATGCATTAAACATCAAATGTCACTGTCTTTAAAACTAAAGTAGTAAAAGGCATAGCTGGTATTTACCCCCATTTGTTTGTGTCTTAACGCAATTCCACGACTCAAGAATATGTTTTCCACGTGAAAAAACAAGAAGAAACAACTTTGCACAATAATCATAACGTTATGGCTCAAGGCTGTATGATATTTAGCATTTGTGGGAAATAATGACATTTAAAATCATCAATTCATTATAATAATGCTTTGATATGCCTAATTCAGAAAAGGTTTGAAATAAAACAAAAATACTAAGGCAAATAGAACATTTCTAATGACAGAAATACTTTTTTCCCATTTTCAGTCCGTGCAAACTTTTAGCTTGCAGTGTTTTTCACAATAAATTAAGTATGACTGAAGGTTATGAGTACTCTGAAACTCATTGCATTCAGAGTGTAATGTTATTCGGCAACAAGCGGTGGAAAAAATTCCTACGGTTAGTATCAACATAGAGGTGAGATAAATGTCAGGTACTACGGGTAAGACTACATCATAAGTCTGACTTATCCGAGTTACAGAGGGACAAATGTTTCAATCATGGAAAGGGAGAAAAGCAGTTAAGAAGGAATAGGACAAAATGACACAGAGCGACCAAATAATTGTTATTTGAAAAGCTATGGACGGAGAAAGAGAGAGAGACAGAGAGAGAGAGAGAGAGAGAGAGAGAGACAGACAGACAGACAGAAAGACAGACAGACAGACAGACAGGCAGATAGAGAGACAGAGAAAGAAAGAGACAGACAAGGACAGAGAGAGAGACTCAAACGGACAGATAGACAATAAAAAGACACACTGACAAACAGACAGACAGACGGGTGGATAGACAGACAGACACACAGACAGACAGTCAAGCACACAGACAGACACACAAACAGACAAGCAGTCAGTCAGACAGGCAAACAGACAGACAGCCACACAGACGGACCCACAAACAGATAGATAGACTTTGCTGTTTTTCTCTAGCGCGGGGCTCGGCGACATGCAATCTGTTCTGTTTTTGTTTTACCCCGTTTTACTGCCACCCTACAGAATCTGATGTTCTGTAGTTTTGAAAAATACTCAGAGAGACAGAAAGGCAGACAGACAAACAGACAGGCAGACAGCCTGACAGCGCCTGAGGAGGAAGAAGTACTCAGTGTAGCAGACCATTTCTAAGATTTAAAAGTACCAGACTACACATTGCCAAGATAAACCTTCTTCAACTCCAGCCGCTGTCGGGATTTTGACAGCAACATCACAGAGGAAGAAAACTGGAAAATGCCTTGCAGGGATGGATTTTCTGCTGAGCTGCGGAAATCCACTATTGATCCAGGGTCCAGTACATCTGATCACGTACACACAAATATACATACGCACATACACACACACACAAACATGCACACACGCAGAACGAATATGGAGGTCAACATACGGAATCGTATTTATAAACGTGCACCAAATATTCCCAAGTTTCAGCAGAGTATGGGGGGAAAGGCTGCCTAAGGTTTGTGGACTATGGAAGTTAAACGGGACCTTTGCTCATTAGTGAGACTGAAACAAACGCCTATCTGGCTAGCTGATTCAAATCAAGTTCGAGTCAAAAATTGACGCAAAATAGACTTGATACGGTGCGCTACCAGCCTAACTAGTTCACGACAATACTGTTGCCAGCTAGTCATTTCATCACCCTCGGTGAATGCAACTATTGTAAGAGGCGAGCTGTCATTGCAAAAAATATGAAACGATGTAAAGGCCTGTTCCATGAACGAGTTTTCAGGGCTCTTTCTGTTCATCTTTGTCACTCGTTGAAAACATGCATATTCCTAAAATCGCTTCTTCTATCAGCATAGTAGGTGTTCCCATGTAAGCATATTTTTTTTAGAAAAAGACAGATCTACTACTTTTCCCCAGAAACATATACTCTTCATTTATTTATCAGCTGCTATGACTGGCCCGGTACTGTAATTTCCGACAGACAGACAAAGACAAGCAAGCAGACAGGCAGACAGATAGATTGACAGACAGACAGACAGATAGTCATAATGGCCCTGAGCTGCAGTTTCATGCATAGCATTGTAAAATTGCAGAATGTTCAAGTTTGGGGCCATCAATAATTTTTATGACATGGACGCTCGAACCTCCCAACCTCCCCTGTGTACGCAACTCATTTGCTTGGTGTCCTTCCCTTCCCTTCTCCCTGTGTGCGAGCGTAGGACCATTAGGGGTGAAACAGAGCAAGGCTGGTATAGGCACCAGTCTGATGGCTCGCTGCGGTGTGGGCAGTGCTTAGTGTATTGAGTTTTGGGTTTAACGGCGTGTGGGCACGTTAACGGCCACTTTGCGGCTTAGTGTATTAGTGTGATGCGTAATAATTAGGCAAGGAGCCACCAGCCTATACCAGCTTCGATCTGTTTCACACCTTACAATGATGACGGTTCATGATAAGGCTTTGATGTTTTCAAATTTGAAGTGGTATTTTGTATAGTCAAAAAGTGGTAAAAATAAAAAGTTGTATGTTG
>OZ007567.1:60025770-60063270 GCA_963931925.1 Onchidella celtica
AAAAATAGATGTTATTGTAAATACAATATGGACAGGATGGGAGATAAAATTGATACACAGAGACAAACAGACGGCAGACAGATAGAATAGACAGACAGACAGAGGCGGCAGACGGATAAAATAGACAGACGGCAGATAGATAGAATAGATAGATAGATAGATAGATAGATAGATAGCTAGATAGATAGATAGATAGATAGATAGATAGATAGATAGATAGATAGATAGATAGATAGATAGATAGATAGATAGATAGATAGATAGATAGATAGATAGATAATCCGTAATGAAAAGTTTTGCATTTTTATTTTCTTGCAAACAACTTCAGCTGTTGTTGTTTTTTAGCCTTGACCTTACTCATCAGCGCAATTGGAGACTACCGACTCCGTGCAAGAGAACGGCAGTGAGAACATGTTGGGAAAATAAAAAGAAAACAAAACCGAATTTAGATGAAATGTTATTTCCAGGCCTGTTTATCTCGTATGACGATATTAGTGTCACAGCTGATACCTCGCTAAGTGTGACGTCTTCCCGGCCCGCAATGCGTGCATTTCAGTCTCTGAAGGCAATGGACTGCTATCCCGTACTGCAAGATTTGCTCCTATTTGTCTGCTAGACATGGTAGGCTTAGGTCCAGACACGTTGGTCTAGAGTCTAAAGACAAGGTGCTCGCCTCTCAAGACGAAGGTACCGGGTTCGATCCTCGGTCGATGCAGGCATGTTGAATTTTTTTTTTTTTTTTATTTTGGGAGGGGGGGGGCGAGCGGGGGTGGAAAATTCCTGTCCCTGATTCAATGGTAGGTAGAATCGAGCACCTAGTCTTCTCGGATAAGGAAGAAAAACTCGCACGTTGCGCACGTTAAATATACCCTGGCAGTTGGAAATCGAAAGTAGCAGGCCTAACAAGGCCGTGCCCGGGCAAAATTTAAAAAAAAAAAAAGCAAAGACTAATCCCTACCACAAAAAAAAACATACAGGAGCAAGAACAAGAAAAATAAAAACAAGAAAAGAGAGATGGACATAGCAAGAGTAGCGGAACCTCCTACAATAAAGACATGAAACCTATGTTTTGCCTTTCACTGCATCCATCTAAGGTGTCTGGTATACTTAAGGTAGGCTAAGGCACCGGCCTTTTGATCAGTGACAGGAAGTCGAATCTTGTACCTGTGCAGTTCTGAGCAGGTGTTTGCGACCAAGAGTCAGACAGGTGAAATCAGACTCCAAGACACACAGGATATATCCGGGAATTGAAGGTGCTCCGTTTATTTTGCCCCAAATTACTGGTTATTGCTGGTAACTAAGAGCCAATTCGCAGCGTATCGCTTCTATTACGTCAATCCCAAAGGCGCAGCATAAAAGTAAATCACTTGAATATCTTGTTCTTATTTCGAGCCACATGATTGTGAAATAGAAATTTAGACTTTCTAATATCATCTTCAGCGAAGAATGATGAATGAAATTATACCTTCCGATAATAGAAGTAAATTGAAGAGAAGACCAGAGCGACGCATAGCCTTAAGCTCTATCTGCTTATTGCAGACTACATTACGAAACTGGGTTTAAAATAAGATGAATTTGTATCACACCTAGTCTGAGTCGGGAAGCCAAAAGGGTAAAGCGTTTATTTCTATTTCCATGATGACGCCCACACGACTCTTTAATGATTAGTCCATGAGATATGTTATATTAAGAACAGTGGAGAAATGATTAACTGTTAACAGCCCCAGACCCTTCGCATAAGATGTGAAACAGACCAAGTCTGGTGTAGGCACTAGGAATGGTGGCTCGTCACCCATAAATTTTGCTTCATACTAGCACAATTGACACTGCCCATGTCGCGGCCCAAGGGGGATGCAGTTGTTGTTTAACAATCCTTCATAATTATGAATATGTTAACGCGAACTCGTTTTCTCATGTGCTCTGTCAGAACTACAGAAAACCGTAGATTTTCTTAAAAGAACAAATCTACAGATTTAGATTTGGTGAACGAAAGAAGAAGAAGAAGAAGTTTCCTCATTTTAGTGCAGAAATATTAATGATCCACTCGGCCTCCCATAGAATAAAACAAATGACGAAGACGATTTATTGTTATTACTATCAATAAACATTTTGTGGCCAGTAATAAGCTTCAGGATATGGACCGCAACGTAAAAATTAAAATAGTAATAAAACGACTATAAGACAATACATTACCCCGCTGGGCCGAAAACTGTCGCTTGTATTCTGAGACTTTCAATAAAAGGCTATTGTTTTAAGTACCTATACACCCATGCGTTTTGCGCCAGAGGCACGTGTGTATGCGTACCCATCCCTAACCCCGTCCTTATCCTCAATCCTAAACCCTGCCCTCTAGCCTTTCAACCAAAAAACAGGAGGAAAACAAAAAGAAAATCTGAAAGAATAATTAATCAAGGCTGTTGTTAGGAGTAATTCGGGAGGAGCTCTCTAGCTCTGGAGTCACAAATAAAAGGCTTTAAAATACGTAAACCTAACTCAAAAAACGTTGGGGGCGTACGTACTTGTAACAACATTCTCCATACAATGGCCACACCCAAATTCCCAAACTCTTCTCCAGCCTAAAGAACAGTGCGGCATTCGTGAATTTCTGCAAACCTTAGTTTTTGTTGTTCCATCTCCATTTTCTGAAAAACTGGAAGTCTGTTAGTATGTGGAAGAGGCATAACAAAAGCACACATGGAGACATGTTTAAAATGCGTTGTGGCACTTACCAAGCTATTGCACTGTTCCAGCTTATTCTAACTGCTTATCACAATACTAAACCCGCAAACGTTTAATGTCGAATTTCTCAGTTGTGCAAAAAGTGGAGTTTGAATATACAAGAACTAAAGTCGCGTTTTGTCTAAAGTGCCTTTCATAAGTGTCAATAAATAGAATTTAGTTTTACATAATCCGATACCGTAAAGCTGAACATTATACGGAAAATGAAAATTCAATACCAATCAATAAGCAATCAAGAACGAAGGACGGAAACGCGCTTTTGAAACCAAGACGGCCTTTATTCACCAAAATGCCCAGTTTCCATTTTTAGTCGATACGGTATGGGTTAAAACAAATAGCTGCCAAGCGTTCCTCAACCTCTATGAAGAGAAAACATCGATTTCTTGCGATAACGAAACGCAATTCTTTTTTTATCACTGAAAGTAACAAATCTAACATCAGTGACTGAGCTGTGGATTTGAACCTTGTCAGGTCTCTTTGAAATCGATATTCGGTAGGGGAACCGAACACCACAGGTCGACAGCGTTTGTTAAGCAAATCCGTCTCGTGTAATTAAGATTGTAATTACATTGGCTCACTTTTAAATGTGGTTTTTGTTTCTACTCAAAACAGGTACATCCGTTTTCACGTGAGTCCTTCAGCAAGTTTGTTCTTTCAGATAGTATCAGTGGCCTGACACATCGGCACAACTCGAGAAATTCAAAAACTAGAGTTTTTCACGTGTGGCATTCTCCAGTAAATGGGGAAAAATCCCATGAACCTGTTACTCCGATGATATTATTGCTTTGAAAGTGGAGCATGAAGGCCGGGCTGGTCGGTTTGAGTTTGGCATTTTGTTCTGTTTTATTGTATTAAAAGTCTGTGATTTGTTGTAAACAGATCGAAACTCCTCGTTTGACGATGAAGAGATAAGAGGTTTCAAGGACCCCGTTGACTTTCTGAAATGCTTTCAGTGTGCTCTATCTATCTATCTATCTATCTATCTATCTATCTATCTATCTGTCTATCTGTCTATCTGTCTATCTGTCTATCTGTCTGTCTGTCTGTCTGTCTGTCTGTCTGTCTGTCTGTCTGTCTGTCTGTCTGTCTGTCTGTCTGTCTGTCTGTCTATCTATCTATCTATCTATCTATCTATCTATCTATCTGTCTATCTATCTGTCCATCTATCCATTTATCTATCTATCTATCTATCTATTTATCTATCTGTCTATCTGTCTATCTATCTGTCTATCTGTCTATTTGTCTCTCTGTCTATCTGTCTATCCATCTATCCATCTATCCATCTATCTATCTATCTATCTATCTATCTATCCAGCTGTCTACCTGTCTGTTCTTCTGCCTCCCTGGCCGTTCGTCCGGCCGTCAATCCTTCCATCCATTCAGCTGTCTACCTATCTAGCTATCTATTAGCCCTGGTAATAATAATAATAATAATAATGTATAGCATTTATATAGCACATATCCATTTAAAATGCTCTATGCGCTTTACAGAAACAACATGTCAACCACAGAGCAGAATAGAGCGCCTGCGAAGCGCTCAACACACCGCACTGCTTCTTTCTCTCTCCCTGTCTCGCTCACTCTCTCTCTCTATCTCAGAGCAAATTGTAACGCAGCCTGTTTAGGCGCAGTTCACAACTCGCAACAGTTCACAACTCACAGCAGTTCACAACTCACATCAGTTCACACAACACACAACTCAAATAATATTTGAATATTTATTAATAACAATATATATATGATTTTGTTGTTGCTGGTTGCTGTTAGTAGCTGTCTGTGTGTATGTGTTATCTATCTATAAGCCTGTCTGTCCACCCGCCTGTTTCCTCGCCTGTCTGTATCTGTTCGTCCATCCGTCCGCTTGCCAGCATTTTACCCATCTTCATTTTGTTTGTCTAACTTTCTGTCTGTGTCCAGATGCTCTTCTTGTCCCACTGAAGGGCATTTTAAATTCGTCTGAGGAGTTGACGAAAGCCTTAACGACGGCTATTCTTTCTCTGAAAGGTCCCTCCTAGAAAGCACCTGTTGATCAATAATTCTACTCCCTTTTTATATCATTGAATGTACCAATACTGCTATGCTATGTAGAAAAACTGCATAAGCTAAAATAAATTAAAAAAAATTAAAATTAACAGGAAACCTAAAAAGTATCTTGCATTGAGCTCCGTCTTTTTCATTTATCTTCCATTTTTGTGGTGACCAAATAAAAGCTGATGGCTTACCGAGTCCAACCTGTTTCGCGTCGGTTTTGACTCAGTGGGCGATGTCTCTTTCTGCTGGCTGACACAAGACAGTTTTGACGAGCTCGAAACTAGCAAAACAGGTTAGTTTAGGTTTCCCCAGTGCGCGGTGTCCCGCTTAACTCCATAGTTCCACATCTCACGCCAAAACCGAGACAAAACAGACTTATTTCAGTGCGATATCCGAAGAAACTATTTGTGGCACAAAATCATAACCCAGATAAAAAGATCGAGCAGAGTTCATTCTATAAAATTCGTCAACAATAAAATCCTCTTTAGGAGTGTGGTGTATCAGAGACTCAACGACGTACGACTAGGGGGTATGACAGTAAAATCCTCTTTAGGACGACAGTAAAAACACCTTTAAAAGTATGGCGTCTGTGAGACGTACGGGTACGAATAGTAAAAATGCATGTGCCATGGTGAGCAACGCACGTGCATATTTTAAAATTTCAAAAGTATGGGAAGACGGGCAGTCATGTCACCTGGAATTTCAAGAAAAAAGTCCGAGAAATAATATTTTTATTACAGACGGTTTTAATACTTCCTGAGTTCAAAAGTCCCACGACGTAGAGCGAAGGTTAAAAGAATGAAATTGACGTAAACTGACAAATACAGTATTTCCTGGTAGCACGGAGGAACGGTGAACTCTTTCTTTCCAGTTCATTTCGGAAATGTCTTCGCTCTCTAGAGAGTGTTTTAATACCTTGAGACTTTAAGGCGGGTACTTTTTTTTAAACCACATCTTTTTCTACCGCAGACACAACTGAGTCCAAGTGAGAAGAGGTCTTGACGAAAGGGTATGAAGAAAGGCAACGCCGCTATGTTAAAATAATGTGCCCGAAATTGGTCTGGCAGTTTTTCGTCACCGTTTCCTAAGACTGCAGTAACTCAAAAATTCGAAAATTCGATTTTTATAATGTTCAACTATATTCGAAGCCGCACGGAATGATCTTGGTTCTCGACTCCTGAGTCGAAAAATACTCGAATAGCAAAGTTTCAAAATTTCATCATCACTAGGCCAGTAGTGCTGAAATAAACGTGGTTTTTTTGTTTTGTTTTGTTTTTCCTTCTGAAAAGTACTCAAAATCAGTTACTACACTTTTAACGAAAGAAGAAGAAGAAGGGAACAGTGACGATGTATAATTTTATTTTCATAAGAATTTCGGAAAAAGTACTTTGCTGCCCTCGTGTTGTCATGCACTCTCAGACTTGCTGGATAAATTCAATGCCCTCTTAAAGCAACATTGCTGAAATACCAAGATTCCCATCGGTCAAAACAAATTTGTCTGAAGCGCCTTCTTGGGCAAAGGAGTGATCAAACTGTCTCACCAATTATAAAAATACTTAAGCAAACGACAAGAATGGTTCAAGACGAATTATAACCCTTACATAAACGTTTTTTTGGCTATACAAAATCTATTTAACAGAGTTTCCTTAACAGTTTTATATCAGATTATTATGGTAATCACAATCAACTTGAAATACAAACTCCTCTCTCTCTCTTTCTCTCTCTCTCTCTCTCTCGCTCCCTCTCTCTCTCTGTCTTTCTCTCTCTCTCTCTCTCTCTCTTGCTCTTCTCTTCCTCTCTCTCTCTCTCTCTCTCTCTCTCTCAAACTGAGAATGAAGTAGTTGCACTTTCTATTGCACGAAAGCTGTTAAATCGTTTGTCATTTATGTCTTTTCAGCATAAGATCTTAATAATGCAGTCTGTACATATTATTGGCACAGCAATTTAATAGTCTTTTTGTGTGTGTGTGTGTGTGTAGTTTTGTTTTTTTTTAATCTTGACATCTCTTAAATGCAAGTTTGGTTATATGCATCAAGTGTTTCAAGGGCACTGTTCATTAAGTTTATATGGTACCAAAGGCTTCATTTGATTGCCCCTCGCCTTAAAATTATTATTTTTTTATTTCACTGTCGATTTGTAAATACGCTAGATCTGCATATCCCATATTGCTTTTCTACTTCTCTATGCAGGCAAATTCCTTTTGAATATTGTACTACTGAAATGCATTGCATCTTTAAAAAAAAATGCGAGCATAGTTTCACTTTTATTGTTGGTTTTTTACAACTCTTCAAAATCCTTTACCAGTTTTTATCTAATGAAAGAATTCACTCTTCCTCTGAAGATCATCAGCTACCTCGTTCCACTTGAAGATTTTCTTGCCACTGTATATATTTATAGTTTATTACAGTTTATTTCTTATTTAATAACATAATTTCACCATTTTTTTTTTTTCATTTCACTTCACAGATAAGCTGGGAAGGAAGGGGCATTCGCCACTCATATGTCTTTTCCTGACACGCAAGTAGCAAACTCGAAACTTGCCCCTGATCCTAAAGGAGCTGACTAGGTCGATACTAGCTCAGATCTGGCTCACGTCTTTTCAAGAGAATTGCTTTAAAAGACGAACTCAAAAAAAATCTAAGCCTAGTTAGTGCTTGATAATACCCCAGAAAACTGGTGTCTGATGGCTACAAACATTCAGTAATCATGATTTTTGACCATTCCCAGCTGAAGAAAACGTACGCCTTTCGAACCGACTGTTTACGCACCGAGCTTCCATTATCTTGTTGGTCGGACCTTCTTCGATTTATTGTAGACCGCAATGATTGCGGGTCTCCGAACAGGCAGGGTTAAATAAAAGACTCAGGGCAGGTCGAACAACAAGGGTAATGAATCTGCGAGCGTCAAGATGTTGGCAGGGAGGTTTCTGGGCAACCATAGTAGTTTTCTTCACGTTCATCCACTTACTATCAGTAAATCTCTTGTGTGAATCACTTGTGTGAATCACTTGTGTGAATCACTTGTGTGAATCACTTGTGTGAATCACTTGTGTGAATCACTTGTGTGAATCACTTGTGTGAATCACTTGTGTGAATCACTTGTGTGAATCACTTGTGTAAATCACTTGTGTGAATCACTTGTGTGAATCACTTGTGTGAATCTCTTGTGTAAATCACTTGTGTGAATCACTTGTGTGAATCACTTGTGTGAATCACTTGTGTGAATCACTTGTGTGAATCACTTGTGTGAATCACTTGTGTGAATCACTTGTGTGAATCACTTGTGTGAATCACTTGTGTGAATCACTTGTGTGAATCACTTGTGTGAATCACTTGTGTGAATCACTTGTGTGAATCACTTGTGTGAATCACTTGTGTGAATCACTTGTGTGAATCACTTGTGTGAATCACTTGTGTGAATCACTTGTGTGAATCACTTGTGTGAATCACTTGTGTGAATCACTTGTGTGAATCACTTGTGTGAATCACTTGTGTGAATCACTTGTGTGAATCACTTGTGTGAATCACTTGTGTGAATCACTTGTGTGAATCACTTGTGTGAATCACTTGTGTAAATCACTTGTGTGAATCACTTGTGTGAATCACTTGTGTAAATCACTTGTGTGAATCACTTGTGTGAATCACTTGTGTGAATCACTTGTGTGAATCACTTGTGTGAATCACTTGTGTGAATCACTTGTGTAAATCACTTGTGTGAATCACTTGTGTGAATCACTTGTGTGAATCACTTGTGTGAATCACTTGTGTGAATCACTTGTCTTGCGCTCCTCTTCTGTTTTGTTTTGTTTTCTTTACCATTCTGGTTGTTATTCCTTCATTCACCACTGTTATTCACATCTCTGGTGGTTATAGTGAACCATTTCATCCAGCCTTCTGGAAGTTTTAAGTTTTTGTGTCGTTCATAGCTTTACTTACTAACTGAATGTTTCTCTCTCTCTCCCTCCCTCTCTCTCTCTCTCTCTCTCTCTCTCTCTCTCTCTCTCTCTCTCTCTCTCTCGCTCTCGCTCTCTTTCTCTCTCTCTCTCTCTCTCTCTCTATGTATCTGTCTATCTATTTATCTATCTATCTATCTATCTATCTATCTTTCTTTCGTTCTTTTATTTCTTTCTTTCTCGCTCTCACTCTCTCTCTCTCTCCTTCTTTCTCTCCACAGCCACATTCATCTTTACACTCACCCACTCACTCATTTTATCACGTTTTCAAACAAGTTCACCAACTCCTATTGAGGGCCCTACCGTGGCCACGGCCCTACCCCCTACTCCTAACTTTCACAGTAGCTCCTACCCCCACCCCCACCCCTCCTTTTCCCCTTTCCCAAATAGAACTCTTACTTTTAGTGGAAAACAATTTATTTCAAGATGACTAACGAGTCTCCTTCACCTCCTCACCTCTTTATTCGTTCCCCATCACCTACATTCTGTCACTTCCATCCTTTTCCACTCACAACTAAGATAATAGACCGAATGCCAAATCCGAGATAGAAGCCCTGGCTACGGAATCCATTATGGCCAGGAATCTTGGAACTGCGACAAAAGATTCATTTTTCACCTCATGCAGTCAGTCGCCATCGATGAAAGACGAGCGACCTCATCTATTCCGTTTCCGCTATTTAAATTTTGACGTATATATTCCGGCAGCGACCCGAGTTACGGGTAGTTTCAACAAGTCATTATGTTTGGAATGCTATTGCCGCCGGTGAACTGACAACTCTCGTATTACAACCAAAGAGCGTCGCTAACAGACAATGTCTAAAGAACAACAAAAAAGCGACACTCAGGGTTCCTTTCTGCTTACAGTCGACGTTTTCCTGTAGCTGGGTTTGAGTTTGAGTTTGGCTTTCACGACGTGTCGCCATGCAGCATGACAACGGTCTGTTTGTGTACTTTACTTATGTTTCATTATTCAAAGCTTCTAAATTTCACCTGCAGTTGGAACACACAGAAAGGACGTTACAGTTTTTAAATGCACTTTCGGGTACCAGCGGATCTCATGAATAATTTAACGAAGTTGTTATTACAGCAGGGTTTGGTCATGTTTTTAACCTATGAGATATCCCACAGGTTCTGTATCGACCGCGATATCTTTGACAATACAGTGCTCGTGACGAAACCGGAGCTGCGCATTTGGAGTATATCTTAGGGTAAGGATCAGGTATAGGTTAGGTTTTCAGTGACACAGACTGAGGTTCTGAAACTGAAATTGATTTCAATAAAACGACTTGTGGCAGTCTCTGATTCGTGTACTCGGTCAGAGCAATCTTTTAGGATTAAAGTGGTCACCCAGTAGAACAACCACTATCATATTTCAATGATGTCCGGCCAATCTTTTTAATATCCAAAAGCGTGCTTGCAAACTTTTATCTTTTTTTTTTTGTTGTTGTATTGTTCATAAAAATAAATCATGTATTAGTTTTAACTGTAAGGCCACAGGTGTGATATTAATTAAAATTATTATCTCGTATAAAATAATTGTTCTATTCTTTATTATTTTCTGGGCTTTTGTCTTAACTTGTTGTTTGCCAGCCAGCATTTTTTTCCACTTCTTACTTTACATTTCCATTCACATTAATCTTGTGTCGCCATCATTGTTCTTTGAGTTTCTGGATTTCCTTTTAACCTCCCTCTCCCTCCCTCCCTCCCTCTCTCTCTCTCTCTCTCTCCCTCTCCCTCTCTCTCTCCCTCCCTCCCCCCTCTCTCTCTCTCTCTCTCTCTCTCTTATGTCCCGCTTCCCGAATGTTGCGTCAGCATGTTTCTTGTAACACTTTCACAGTAGCCTATGAGGCCCCCAGCTATCTCCGTGCCCAGCGTCACGCACACAGACCTACTTGCAAGGTTAATTATACCCTACTCAAAGACAAAAAAAAAAAAAAAAGGCCAGACATGCCTGTCCGCCCACACGTTGCACTTTGCAACAATGGCTGAGAACAAAAAGGCATGAGACAGATAATGAGAAACATCTGAAGCCGAGTCTCCTCTCCTGGCTCTCCTTATGGCTGGTTACCCTATCACAGAGCTGATTAGACAGTGGTAGAAAACGGTTAATAAAAACTTCACTGTTACACCTTTGAAGGGAAGCGCCTCTTGTACAGAAGCACAGAATCAATTTGGCGTCCGAATTTCAACACTTTGATGGAAAGCAAAATTGCCGTCGTTTATTGTTCTTAAAATCAAATTTCGATATTTCTCGGCGACTAGAAGGCAAATAGGGGATCCACAATGACATAATATAGTTTGATTCCTTGTAAGTTTCATCTTCCCTTACGCTAACTGTATCCGTAAGCAAGAACTGTCTCCATTTCCGGCAAAGTCAAAGTATAAGTTGGAATGGAAAGGATAATGAGTTGCAATTTTTAATTATATAAAAATTTTGCCATCTAAAAAACTTCGGTGATACTTTTTGTGTGAGTGTGTGTGTGTGTGTACTTCATGTGGGGTGGATGTATCAAAATTAAAACCCATTAAAAAAAATGAAATGTGTGTGCGTGCAACAACACAAAAAAGTATTAATCAAGTTACATTCTCTGGACTTTTTCTAATAAACCCTTCACTACACCTGCTTTTCCCCCGCTGTATACTGGGGGGGGGGGGGGGATGTTGAAGTGCCTGAAATTACAGGTTGCATAGTTTTAGTTAACTGCGCATTCCCATTGTCCATTTTAGAACGTACTAGGTACGTCCACGGGGCAATTAGTTCATAAATCCACTCATTTTGAACATGTAAATGATTGTGACAGTTCTGCGAATCCCTCACTTTTCTAACAGAAAACATTATTTAACTTGAAAAAGTCGGTGCGCAATAGTTCATTTTCGTTTCTGCAGTGTCAAATACTTCCTTTACATAATGATTTGACATCGTTAACCGACGGCACGATAGAAAGTGACTGCAAAAACTGCTTTTCGTGAAAATTTTACCTGCAATCAGGATTTACGCCAGCACTGACAGCTCTTTATCACTATCAACTCGTTCATGGTTTTAAACGCCTTTGAGGTTGGTAACTTGTAACAGATGATAATTATCTCTCCATCACCTTGACTTTGGGCGTAAAACTAGGTGAAGAGTCAATCTGAAATTCGCAACGTTTTTATCGGAACAAAACGAATTGTTGTTGTTATTGTTGTTCTTACGTCATATGGCGTATAGCTTGACACAAGACAAGTATTTATCCACTGCTGAGCTGTTTAGTAATTGCGACTTCCCGTTCTCACGGCTAGTTGTAACGATCGGCAGAACATCAGAATACGTCAGACAAGGGCCTATGTTTAAGTGTCACAAACATAACTGAAGTGACGGAATTGTCAAAATCGCTATACGAGCTTTAAGCCTTCTTGAAGATCTTGCCATATCCAGCACTAAAGACCTATTGAGAAGCTGCTCCGCCAATAAGAAATGCTACACGGCCAAGATGATTATTGTGGAGAAGCAAAGAAAAGAAAAAAAAAAAGGTGCTCTGCAGTTAATGGGTTGACTCGCGGTAGGTTGTGTGGCGTAGCGTGAAACAAAAACATGTGTCTGAGTGAGGATTATAGTGTGGAAGTCTTCAAATGCCTTGTAATTGCTTTCAGCGGGGAGAAACAGTAACAACGTCAACAAGAAACCCGTCGAGAAAAGAATACTCAAAACAATTCTACACTGCCATTGCATTTGAATAGGCTGTTAAGGGCGGTGTCTTTAATAATACAATAGGTCTCCCATCTGTTACGTTTACGCTGAAGTAGCAATAACAAAAATCGTCCAGGAAGTGGGCAAGAACAGGCTAATCTTACTCCCGAGCCCAAACAATTATGCCAGTCATGTTTCTTAAGAATGCAAAACTCGAGCACCTGACCGATATTATTACCCACGTTCTACATTGACAAAAAAGCAATAGAACACTATTGCAAGCTGAACTAGAACCCGTATCCACATGTACTCGAAACACTAACATTTCAATGTAATGTGTGAATTTTATACATTTTAAATGAAGGATGGCTGTAAAATTACAATGGTTATGACAAGATGTCACGTTCTGAGCTAAGAAATATACAGAGTCTAATATGCTGGTCGAATTTATTGAAATTTTCATTCTGTATCACCCACGCCAATATCTGACATTGTATCTTGTCATATGCGGAAACCGTGTGCCCTCTGTTGTCGAGCTGCTGACAGTAGCAGCTAAATCGTTGTGGTCTGCAACTTTAGACCAGAACACTAACAATATTTGTTCAAATTACGAGGTAGTCACGTATTTTCAAAGTTGGTCGTTGGTCGAGTTTTGCTCTGGTCTCTAAGAAAATGGCTCATAGTATTCTCAAAGTGATTTTACGCGGCCAGTCCCATCGATCTCTTGTGACAAGTCCGCTGAGATTTTTGTATCAGCATGCAGCTTTCAGACAGGAAATAAATGTCTCATTGAATTCCAAGAGCTTGCAACAAAATTCCCATGCTTCATAATGGAAGACTCTCCACAGTGATCACATAGAGGTGGAACAGTTTCACTCTCCAGCTCTACTGAGGACTCCCATGAGCTCTTTACAAACTCGACTATTTAATTTGTGGTCCCCGGGAAAGAAAAACCACAAGTTTATGCCAATATTTGATTCATGATAAATTTCCGAGCATAATTTGAGGCATGCAGGACAAAATTTTTCATGCAGAATGTTCTTTCCTCATTTCTTGCCTGTCTGATTGGGCACTCACAATGTCTTATGATGTTGTAGTTTTGTTTGAAATTACGATAATTCAAAGATTTATTTTTAACCAAAAAAAAAAAGGCTGCGGCAGACGGAAACAAAAATCCCCTCGAGATGACACTGACAGTTATTGAAGGTATTGCACCATTAAACATGCACTTTCATCCTGAAATAGCAAATCATCCCTTAGAATGACAAGGTTCTATCTCCATTTTTTGGCTGAACTTAGTTGCACACTACACATTGCTTCTAGGGGCCCCTTTTCCATTGTGTACCAAAGTTGGTAATTTGTAAGTATGTGTGCAATCTGTTGGTATGTGTATAATTTGTAAGTATGTGTGCAATCTGTTGGTATGTGTATAATTTGTAAGTATGTGTGCAATCTGTTGGTATGTGTATAATTTGTAACTATGACTAAAAAGAAAAGAAAAGACGCACCTCTAAAAGCTATGACATGAGCACATGAAACTTCAATCATCAATTTCTCAAAAGTTGACTGGAAGGCAGTTAGAACCCAGGAATTTTCTTTACAGAAAAAAGTAAACGACTAAACTGATTACATCAACGCAAGATATTCAGATCATTTTAACAGTCTCAACAGAAAATAAACTAAATATTAATTAACATCCTCACTCTACAAAACCAAATCAATGTGGTTCTTGTTTTATCCATTAGGATTTTACAGTCGGTGATGACAAAAAATACCAGCAATTTTTTGTTCCTCTTCTCCATCGCTTGAATTCAAATCGATAGGCACTCGACTCAGTCCATTTACTTGGAGAAATTTTTATATTTAGTTATAAAATGGTCCTAAGATTCCCTCAGATGTTCGAATTAATTTCATTTGGTTTTTGTTTTTTTGTTTTTTATTTTTTGGTTGTTTATTTGTCTTTTTATGTTGTTTTTTTTTCGAAAAGTACGGCTGGTCAATGACCTCATTAAGAGACAGTGTGCTGCCTAACGCAACTTTCGGATCAAGGACTGTAACTTTGTAATAAAAATAAGTAAACTATCATATTACGACCTAGGAATTCATGCTGGGCCAGGAACTGTCAAATATTTTGTTACTGGACACAATTTGTTCTCGTTAATTTTATTCCGTGAAACTCATATAGATGCCAAGGCAACATGGTTATTTGCCTTTAATCTGATAACTAAAATCACGTCGTCGGCTATTTGCCATATTGTTGTATGTACATTTTTGCCTTTTCGAGAAAATGAGGTTTGAAGTTTGGTGGGCAAGAGGACTAAAACGCATGAAACATTACGTAACAAACACATATCTCAAAAGTCTTTAACCAATTGGAATGACACTTGCATAATAATCTTATTATTTAAAAAAAATAGTGGTGGGAGTATTATTTTCATTGTGCCGCAATTTTCACCCTTTTCTTGCTCAACGCTAGAGCCTAAAGGACAGTTTAAAAACTTATAAAATCAATGAATCCAGTCCAGTCGCTTTTGTGTCGACCGATTATGTTAATTCAAGTTTCAGGTATTTTTAAATTAAAAGTCGCAAAACAGTAAAATACAATGATCTTTGTTTTGGCTCCCAGTAGTAAGCTCACTGCACCGGAAACGATGTATTAATACGTGTTCAGTTCGGTGCGGGCAACTTCCCTACCAGAAATGAGTGCGCTCTGGTGTGCATGAAATCTGTAGTAAGACTGTAGAGTAATTATGGAAAGCTTTCTAGACTAAAAGAGAGAGAGAGAGAGAGAGAGAGAGAGAGAGGGAACGGTGGGTTCACAGGTTTATCCCGGTAATGCCGGAACTTCATCTAGTAATATAATAAAATTAGGAGTGAGAGACACACTTTCATAACAAACCCTCAAAATTAGCAAAATGTCGCATACAACAGTTTGGCAAATACCCCTTGATGCTCGATGGTTACGTTGGTTTTTTTTTTTTTTTGGGGGGGGGGGGGTGGTTTCTTGTGGAAATAATCTTTGTTCTTGCCGTGTCACTGCCTTTCGGGAATTTCTCATAATGCCACGATGTTCAGGAATTACACAGCTAGAATAATGACTGATGATGTAATTTTGCAGTGAGCTGTATCAGGATGTGTGGGCTACAACTGCTTCTACACCTTGCCAGTCAGTCAGAGATAGGAACTCGTTGTTCGTTTTAAAAAGAAATACAATAATATAATTATACTTCAAAATCGATGAACAATAACATGCCGCACAGACAGCTCATTTTGGCTCTGTCAGAGGATAATCCATCAGTTCACATCTGTGTGTGTGTGGGGGGGGGGGGTAAATCCTTGTGGTAAAGTTCTTGTGGAAATGAAAAAGATAGAAAGAAAGAAAGAAAACCTCGTGAGAGGATAATCCATGGATCTATATTGGAGCGCAAGATGTTGTGAAATGTCTGAACTCGTTATTGTCGTTGGTGATGCTTTTGTTGCTGCTGTTGCTTTTACGTTTTTGATGTTGTTGTTGTTGTTGTTGTTGTTGTTTTTATTACTGTTATTGTGTCTCTAGTGAATGTATATGGCGATGAGATTTCCCACATAACACAGTTTCAAATCGCCCACAGCTACTGAAATCGACCTGCGTAGTAGCACAGGTGAGTCGAAGTAGACACCGATTGTGAGATAGATCTGGTGAACTCGGTTAACCTGATTTCTTTGCCCTGTAACAAATTCCAGGCTCTTCGAATTATCAGTAGCAGCATACAGCAGAATGAAACACTCACATGCCTTTCTTCCCTGTAGCTTAGAAAACAATGCGAAACAACTCCCTCCATCAAATAAATAAATTATCACGAATGTTCTTCCACGTAAACAAGTGCCGTAATTATTTTCTTGTCTTCCTCTTCTTCATTTTTATGTTTCTCCCTTCTCATTCACCTCCGCATGTCCCAGTTAGGGGGGCATCTTTAAAGCGCGTACATTTCGAGGGGCAGGAGTTGCCTACAGCCATCGAAAGGCGTGCACGGAGGAAGCTGGGAGTTTCAGTTACACTAATAAATTACAATGATGCTGTTCGCTTTTTTTTTCACTTTTTTTTTCAGCATGTTAATTTAGATTATAATTACAAAAATTATGTCTCTGTAATGAAAGAGTCAAAAGGTTCATGCTAAATGTCAATGAAAATTTTCAGATATCAAGGTTTTATCATCAATATTTTACATCCTGAATGGCCTTAGGCTCGTACAAAGGGAGGAGGGGGGGGGGCTGGGGTATGTATGTGTGTTTGGGGGGGAGGTGAGGCCAAGTGTAAGAAAAGCGTACATGGAAGGGTGTGGAGTGGTGTGGAGGGGTGGGGGAGAGAAGGGGTTCAAAAGAGTACAAATGTTATGATTTTAATTAGATTTGATGACAGGGACCAGAATCCTAGCACATAGGGGGTCCCCATAGGTGCTCCTCTCCCCTCCCCAAGATCCATTTGAGGGTTTTCCTACTACAGCCCCAGTAAACTTTATGAATTTTATGAAGGGCCCCTTGCAGCCTGTACAGGATTCTTTGATTCCAGATCCAACACAGTTCGCATTAAACGGACACTTTTGTAATCCTTCGCTCGCTCACCTTTCCGACACGTTCAATACAGAAAAAACAAATAAACTTGTGATCCAGGCCTCTAAGTGTCCCGATAGCAGCTTGTACGCCATATGGACGTAAAACCCCACAGACCTGCAGGTGCGCAGTCGCCCTGCTATATCTGGTGAGCCGCGGGAAGAGATTACGGAGGGCACCTATAAAGAATGTTCAGCAATTTTTACCCTAATAGTCGGATGCAATGAACTCGGAGGGAAAAAGTCTTGATAATCCCAGCGAGAACCAAAACTTCACTGACACAAAAATTAGGAAGCGTAAAAAATTTGTTTGAGGTACTGCGTAGACAAAAATATTATTAGACTATGCTAAAGGAGCGTCTTCGGCGCCACTGTGTTATGGTATTTCAAAAAAACTGCACAAAATTGGTAGGGTCGCAGAAGAGTATGGAACGAAATTAAAATGTAGCACAGTCTATTCTTCATAGGATAATACAGTGATTCTTGTCGTCTTATCTCTTATCTTATTTTAAAAAGAGAAAAAATTGTGCTCGTACGAGTATGTTGTAAAAACCCCGCATAGTTTTAGGCACAAACAAAAATGAAACGTTACAATAAATCACAAAAGAATTAGAAATGAAAATGACTTATATATAACTAGATGACCTACCGGGCATTGCCCAGAATAAACAATCATGTGCTCCCCCCCCCCCCTGTCTCTTTCTCCCTCTCTCTCTCTCTCTCTCTCTCTCTCTCTCTCTCTCTCTCTCTCTCTCTCTCTCTCTCTCTCTCTCTCTCTCTCTCTCTCTCTCTCTCTCTCTCTCTCTCTCTCTCTCTCTCTCTCTCTCTCTCTCTCTCTCTCTCTCTCTCTCTCTCTCTCTCTCTCTCTCATAATATAGTAAAAGTAATAAACTACAGTCTTGCTTCAGAACTCATGCGCACCACAACATTACGCACCAAACTGAACGCTTGATACGGTTACTTTTTATGACATGCACGGTACTATATATTACGAAACAAACATGTAAAAATACAGATGTTACATAGCAATAAACACTGTTATTTTTTTAAAATACATGCTTGAAGTAAACAACTTTTAATTATAGCCATCATCTTCCTTATCTCAATTGCCACCTTCCTGCCCAATTTAAGGCCTGAAGAGTGTATAGTTTGGTCAGTTAGTCATGCCAAAGGTTGCAAGTTACTGAAATATATAATAGATAATGGTGCGAGTTGTAAACAACAAAAACAGTAAAAAAAATAAAAAAATATTGGCGGTAATAGTGGAAATAAAAGTCACATCAACAGTTTCGTCATCGTTATAGAGCAGTGATTCGCAACCTTTTCTGCACCACGCCCCATATTAATTTCCCCCCCCCCTCCCCCCAATAAAAAACGTGTGCCCCAACATGATCAGACAAAGTTAGTGTGCAATGCGTACAAAAAAGATTTTAAAGATATTCGATGTTTTAATCTGAGCCAAACAAGGAAACCACCCACACGACATAAACAACAACATTTTCTCTACAGTTAAGATAAAAAATACACTATGAAATTCAGATTTCTTTGAAAAATCCCTGCGACCCATACTGAAGTCCCCAGCACGACTAATATACTGGCACACTCCACCTTGAGAAACTGTGTTGTAGAGTTTGTATACTAGTGATAGTAGAAGGAGTTGTCAGGGGATAGCCCGGGGGTGGGGGGGGGGGGGGGTTCGTCCGCCAAATTCTTGAGGGGGGAGGGGGGGGGCAAAATTTCAAAAGAATTAAAAATACATTACAAATAATAAATAAAAAATGGCGCGCCTTCCACCGCACACAGACTATCTCCTAATGTTGGAACATTTTGCACAGTTTTTAAACATGACCGGGTAAATACATGTTGCCCTGTGCCAACAGCCCACGGGTCAGGGAGCGCAATACTAGCCTTGCCTCGGGGCCCTGGTAACCCACGTTACGCCATTGGGAGTCGAGTCAGTGACAGGATGGGAGGAAAGAAAACGCAACTGAAATTATGGTAATTATGTATGCCTTGAGTTGCGCGTCATACCTTCACTGTATGCATATTTGTATAAGTATTGTAATAATAAGAGGAAAGCAGACCAAAAAAAAAAAAACCCGCTGTATTTGCAGAGCCCTGCGGGTGTGGACTGACACAAGAAAACGTTACACACGGAACATGACTGTACAAACAAAAACAAATAAAAAAGGAGACAAAAATATCACCAAATGAGAGACCCAGCATTACAGTATGAGAAGCCCCTGTTTGCAGTTTGTTGGAATTGCAACTCCTAATAAGTAGCTGCAGCATAAAATTATTTGAGTCTTATTGGAATTGTAAATTCTGTTGAGTTGCTATAGTCTATTATTTATATACATAACATATATTTGAGTCTTATTGGAATTGCAAATTTTGTTGAATAGCCGCAGTATCATACTCAATACGACTCAAAATTCCGACAGGCTGCAAACAGGAGCCTCTCACTCTATAATGCTGGATCTCCTTTGGTAATATTGTTTTTTTTCTTGTTTTTGTTTTTACATTCATGTTCCGTTCGTAACGTTTTCTCGCGCCTGTCCGCACCCGTATGGCTCCGCAATTACGTTTTGTTTTTGTTGTTGTTGTTGTTGTTGTTTTTTGCCAGATTTCCACTTACATCTAGATCTAGCCCGACTGCGACTCCCTGCTTATCGGTTTCCATAATTATAGTAATAATGTATTAGCGGTAACGTTGTTGTGTAAGTATGTCTTTGTGTAAAGTGTTTCGGCCATTGGCTGGCAAAGTGAAGGGCCGAGATAATTATTATAATTATGTTTGATGGGAGTTCTCTTCCCCTGAAGATCCCAACAGCCCAGCTCACTTATGGTTTCAGTCTCTCTCTCTCTCTCTCTCTCTCTCTCTCTCCCTCTCTCTCCGCACAGTAGGTGTGGCAGTAGCGCTGCAACAAAACACGTCATTAAACCCTCCACATGCCCCGTCTACAATCTCCAAGTTACACCCATGTTTTCCTAACAGTTAACCTGTATGTTGATCTAGACAGAAAAAAACGCGTTCAGCCAATGACACTGCACATGTTCCAAGGCTTAGCGACTGTTTTCGGCCTCACAAATTGTCGTGGACTTGACCCTTCGAGTTTACGAGCTTTTCATAACATGCTGTGATAATGCCGCAGGCTCCAGAGATCCCGTATCTGGAATGCTCCACAAATGTACCAATAGTGGCGGGGAGAGGCTAGCGTGATAATAAACTCCACCTTAACAAACAATAACAAGACAACAACAACACACGTCAAAGACATTCTAACATTAACAAAGTGCAACTCCTCTCATCAGCTTTGGAGTATGTGGAGGCCGGATTAAGACCCTCAGAGGCCCTAAGCACTTAAAAGATTTTGGTGCCCCCATTATGCTATGTAACTCAAAATATAAATAAAAATAAACCTTGAAAAAGATTTTTGGATTAACCTCAAAATAA
This sequence comes from Onchidella celtica, assembly GCA_963931925.1. NCBI lineage: Eukaryota > Metazoa > Mollusca > Gastropoda > Systellommatophora > Onchidiidae > Onchidella > Onchidella celtica. The sequence goes on from OZ007567.1 coordinate 60,046,206, forward strand.
AATTAAATTATACCTCAGCAAATGCGTTGTTTTGTTTTGTTTTTGTTTCATTTATTGTGGAGGCCCTTTTCTGTGGACACTGATTTGAGGTCTTTATTTTAGGAGGTTCGCTGCCCTTGGCATTTACACCTCACTTTACTTGTTTTATTATTTCTTGTTCTGGCGGGGGGCGGGGGGGGGGGGGGGAGATGATATGGATAAATTTTAATCTATTAATTTCAATTTTGCCCGGGCAGCGGCCTTTCGGCCTGCTCTTTACGATTTCCAACTGCCAAGGTATCTTTAACGTGCGCAACGTGCACACGGGCCCTCCGAATTTTTTCTGTGGACACTGGTTCAGCTACACCATTTATAGTTTTGCACCTTATGGTTCAAGGTAAATGGGGGCTATGAGGGCCAAGAGCTTTAGGCTGAGGCCCCCGAGAAACCAAAGGATCTCAGATCGGTCCAAGGTAAATCCGGCAAATGAAAATTTTCTATGGTGCTCCCCTTCCCTTGATGCCCTCAGCATGTGCTTATTTTGCTTACTAGTTAATCCCTAGCCCTGAGTATGTGGCGACGCGGCTGTCGTTCTTGGTATTGTTGTTGTCGTTCTGTTTTAGTCTTCTTTTTTCCTCTCTTTTTTGCTCAGGGAAGGGATGGACGAAGATGCAGGGAGAAAGAGAGAACTAGCATTGTTTGCTGTTGGCATTGTTGTTGTTGTTGTTGCTGTCGTTGCTGCTATTATCGGCTGTTGTTGTTGTTGTCCTCTGGGCTGGGTACCAACAAAATGTTGCTGTGGACAGAGTCTGTAGCGATGAAACTGATGACAAAAACAATAACAACAACAAAAATAACGGATGATGATAATGAAGATAACGACCAGGATGGACGATGTTGTCGGCAGTGGTGGCTAAGAAGAGATCAAGACGCTTTGATATATGTTTCTTCTGACTCAGTAAATCACATCTATATTGTCCTTCAGCCGCCGCTGATATAATAATATATATATATATATATATATAAAGCTTTGAAATACAGGGCGATTTTTTTTATCAGACTCTACAAATTACGTATGTTTTTATTCTTCAGCCGCAACTCATATAATATAATAATATACAAAAGCTCTGAAATATTGGGGGTTTTTTTCCCTATATAAATCACGTATGTTTTGTCCTTTAGCCGTTCCTGGTGTAATGTACAAAAAACTTTGAAATTGTTTTTTTTTTCTGACTCTACGAATTACGAATGTTTCGTCCTTCTGCCGCAACTGATATAACATAATAATATACAAAAAGCTCTGAACTATTGTCTTGTTTTTTTGTCTCTGACTCTATAAATTACGTACGTTTTATCCTTTACCCGTCGCAGTACAAAAAAGCTTTGAAAGTTTGTTTCTTCGGACTCTCCAAATGACGCAATATTTTCCTTCAGCCGCAACTGATATAATATTATAATGATATACAAAAAGGTTTGAAATAGTGTTTTTCTGACTCTATGAATAACCTGTTTTGTCCTTCCGCCCTATCAGATATAATAATCCTTTGTAATGAAGAGATCTGTAAACTGTACATTCATTATGGCACCTGCCTAGACGTCTTCCGGCTATTCCCAACAGCCACACGAACCATAACGTTAGGCATGTGCCCTGGGATAATAGAATTATATTTATCGCATATTTTAATTACTATCGGTCTATAAAGACATGCTGAGTTTAAAGAATCAAAGTTTTTATTTCTCGCTCAAGGAGGGCGTTATCGGTTTCGCGGGGCGGCCGAGACATTCCCGTTTCACACACGACTAACAAAGACTCAAAACTATAGATAAAATGATATACGACCGTTAGAAATGTTTACCACTGTGGAAAACACACTGCGGGGGTGTCAAGTCCAAATCCTTTCAGAAAAGTACAAAAACATTGACATTTTATTATTCCTGTCGAGTGTGACGTCCACCAAAACATTTATAAAACAGTTAAGCTTAAAGAACTGTCAACAGGGAAGCTGACAAGGGACCTATTTATTGACACCCCATTCAAAAACAACAACTGTTGAAAGGTGTTAAACAACTAAGGTATTCAAGTAGATCCAGTTTCAAAATAATCCTTGCTGTGTTGGACTTGCTCTGTTTCAGGAGAGAAATCAGATCTACCCATTAAAAGAATATTAAAAGAGCAATAAAATAACCCGTATGTATTATAATCCAATCTCATCACTGAATGTATTTTACTCTGTTGTTTTCGGATGTTGCTGGTTTCACTGTTGTAGCTGTTGTTGTTGTTTGTGCCTATTAACATAATTATGTTTGTCTTCAGTTGGATTTCTGTTCTTTAGGTTTGTTTTGGGTTTGAAATTGGATTTTACAGCGCATCGGCACGATAACCGTCACTGCGCTTGGCACGGTCCTTCTTGGGTATCCTATTTATAAATAGTATTCTGAGCTTTGGAGTATGTGAATTTTATGTTTCACAAGTAGAAATAAATGTGTAGCCATTGTAGCCGCTCAACAAAATGAGGCACATTTCGGCACTATCCGATTCGAGAAAATCGTTAAAAGGAATCAGAGGATCAATTTGATTAATTTTGTGTGTTTCAGTATTTGTTACAAGTTAACCTCGACAGTATTTCTTGTCGAAATGACAATCCTGTTTGAGAAGGATAAATGCCCTAAAACTGATTTTAAATTGAGTCACCATCAGTGATCTTGATAAAACGCTGAGACTTTAAAAGCGTTTTTCTCAAAACTATGGTTCTGTCGTTCTGTCACTTCCTGTCTTTGATAGGCCATAAAATTCTCTGCTAATTAAATTACAGCAATATATTTGGGGGGGGGGGGGGGGGGCTAATGAAAACTTTGAATAACGCATTTTGTGATACAAATATCTCCATACCACCAAAAATGCACCAAGTGCCTCATTCTGTCGGGTGCCTTCACATAGTTGAGTGACAACAATATTACACTGGTAAAAAATTCTAAAAAATTGTTTTCTATAGGTTTGAAAAGAATTTTGTAAATGTGTATAAAGGTTTTTTATTCAAGTTGTAGATTTTAGTCTCTCTCAGAAAGGACAGGGCGCGCCATGGGTCCCGGTCAGCAAGTAATTCTTTCATGGATCTGAAGGCATTATGGACACGAGGACATGAACATGAAAAGGGGCGGGGGGGGGGGGATGTCTATTTTATAATCACTATAAAAACGTAATGTGGTAAATTTAACAGATTCAGCATATTAAATTAACTCTTTGTGTGCCAGTCACCGGCATATCGATTCTTCTGTTGGTCACGTTTTTGCCAAACGTCAATGTATCGGCGCACAGGTTTGTTTCGAGAAGAAAGAAAGTCGCCTTTCTATTAATGGATGTTGCTGTAGTTATCTTCATTCATCTCCTCCACTGCTCTCTTCCTGTATTGGCAAATGTGGAAAATTTCATGGCACACAAAGAGTTAAAAAAAAAAAAAATACAACATAAACATGATGGACAATGATAACGTTGATGCTGACCAGGAAAAAGGATGTTGTTGTTGGAAATGATGATTGAGAAGGGTTCCAAACGTTTTGATTATGTTATTTCTTCTGTCTCAATATATCACCTGTAATTCAATTATTCTCTAAATGTCTATAAATCACATAAATAATTATGCACTACTAATCTTTCAGCTTAAACAGCCCGAATATGTGACAAGTATTTGGGAACTTCATTGAACTATGAACATTGGTCGTAAAGAATCATTAGACCCTTGAATCTTTTTTGTTATACAAATCCAGAAAGTAAACACTTGTATAAAACGAACAAACCTGTGAACATATGTTCTTCCTTCGCTTCTTTCTTCTTGGCGCCAACCACAGCTAGACCAGACAAGACGTACGGGGACAGAACAACGACATAATCAAGATCGTGAGCAGAAACCTTACAAGATCAAGATCAAGGATCAAGAGGGCCAACACCTTTAGGCCCAGCGCGCACTAGCCGATTTTTTATCGCCCGACTAGTTGGGTAGTGACGTCACGACATTATTTTTCAATGAGATCCGACCACAAGGATGGTGTCTTTTAAACTCAATGTCGTCACGTCGTTAACCAATTAGTTGGCAGATCAAAACCTGCTAGAGCGCGCTCAGCCTTCGGATAAGGCCTTCGAGAAACAAAGCTCTTCAATTCATATACTGGAGATGGAAAGCAGTTCCCACCTGGACCATTCTATCAAGACACAATATTTACAAGAAAAATGCGCAGGGATGCCCACCAGTGCCATGATTTATCACTAAAAACGAGGCACTAATAGGCATAAGAGAAAGCGCTGAGCACTGGAAATAAATTCCACGCTCATAAATTGTCCGAAAATTATGTAATTTGACTGTCCTCTCTAGGAAAAAAAACAAAACAATGTAGACACGCGTTTAGAAAAAGACAAAATATTATTATTTTTTTAAAAACACAGAAAATCTGTTGGGTCACAGTAAGGCTTGAAGCATAGTCAAAATATGGCAAAACGATATGGCCATATATAATATAGCAAAGATTCGCGTAAAAAAATAATGCAGAAACTACACAATAAAACGCAAAGAAAAAGGAAATGTTAATGCTTTGGTGATCAATTATGTAACATTCCAGTATTACAGAAAAACTAATCAGACCACATTTTCCTCGTTGTTGTGAGTACAAAAAATCAGAGGTATACTTTTTTTTATATATACCCATTAATTTATTCCTGACAGACACATTAGCTATGGCACGCGATATGCAGACTGCCGACAATTTCATCGGCATGTTTACAGCTCATCACGGCGTGCAATGAAATTTTCGGTTAGAAATGGCACGATTCTCATATAATATGCATTGCAATTTTCGTGTCTGGCGCTGTATACGTGTTGGGTGATGAATGGATGGATACCTGTCATGAATAGCCCACACACAAAATGCAATGCATGGGAGAAGGGTACATGATGGCTTAATGCCTTCCCACAAAAAGCTGTTAATCTATGTTTATTACACACATTTCTAAAGTTATAGAGCAAGAGATAATTATCAGCATCAGTTTAATATCCAACACTAGTGATAAATGTCTCGCTATTTTTGGAGGGGTTCGATTAAATTAGCCTATGAGAGAAGAGAGAGTGTGAGTGAGTGAGTGAGTGAGAGAAAGAGAGAGGGGGGAAGAGAAAGAGAGAGGGGGGAAGAGAAAGAGAGAGAGGGGGGTGGGGAAGAGAAAGAGAGTGAAAAGAGAGGGATAAAGAGAGAGAGAGACTGAGAGAAAGAGAGAAAGAAAGAGAGAAAGAGAAAGGGAAATAAAGAGTGAGAGAATGAGGGTGAGAGAGAGAGAGAGAGAGAGAGACAGGCAGACAAAGAGCGACAATTTCGGCGTGTGTGCGCATTTGTGATTATATGTAATTCCCTCTGCTTGTGGGGTGCGCACTTCCGCCGGTGTGCTGTAGCTTTAAATAGGGTCGGCGAAGGGCGGGACGCGACACAGACATGTAAACCCTGCAGGTTGTACCGTGTCACCCTTGACGTTATTAACTTCACTGTATTATTCAGCGTGAAATTGCGGGAGGTTTGTATATCAATGATCGTAAATTGCCATTATAATCAAGAATTAATTGGATCTTGATCTTGTTACTGTAATCTGCACAAGTTCAATTAAAGCAATTATACCATGTTAATTTGGTAGACGCGCTGTGTGAACACGAGCGTTTTCGGGCGTGTCATGTAGGAAGGTAGCCCAATGTATGAGTGTATGTTGTGAGTTGCATGTTGGGTAGGTGATTGACGAGTGCTTGAAAGAGTGAATCAGTGGGATGAAAAGGAGACTTAATTGTGTGGGCGAGTGACTAAGAATTAATGATAGACAGTCTAGCCCCGTGAATAATTATGCAGATCAACGACTACACTTCCAAGAGATTTGGACACAGTGAAGTTAAATCATATTATAAAAGAAGTAAGGCCTCCAGTGTAAGCATAAAAGGATTTTCAAAAGCTTTAAAGTCTACAAAATATCGTACGCAAAGAAAGACATAGAGGTGTACGAGGACATAATGAAAAGGTCTTGAAGTTTGCTATATTTATATTACTCGTTGATTTTGAGCCACAAGTGAGTTGAACAGAAGAAAGTGTTCCGACATTTTGAGCCGGAAAGAAAAAGACACATTTTCTTCGTGTAGAACTGAAAAGTATGACAAGAAATTTCGTTACACATTGAAACTGAACTTTATAAATCACATCTGTATACTCCCCTAGTCAGTGCACCAACTCATTTGTACAAGGAAACTTATGTCTGCAGTCTCCCTATAGGAAAATAATTGAATCTCCTTACGAATTGAAGCGACAACAGCAACAGAAAAGTAACACAAAATGGAAATCACCAAATAACGACAAGGCAAAACAAAAAAAACAAAAATAAAGAAGGCAAAGATGACCGGGGGGGGGGGGGGTCAGCTGAGCTGCCACTGCATATTTGCAAGGCTTAGCAACACAACAGAATCTGAAATCTTTCCCCCATCTCAGCCGTACAACTAGTTCACGTGCTGATTGCGTGCAATGCCATTGCATGACCTAACATACGTTTAAACCCTGTATAATACCCAACCTCACATCCTCTCTAACCTACAAGATGTTGCTTTTTTTCTCTTTTTTTTTTACAGTACTTTTAAAGTTTGGCATTCCCTTCATCGTCAATCATGATATTAACTTTTCGATGATCTGACAATCTTCTCCGACCTCGCATGGGAATATTTCGCCGCCGCTCCCTAAAACTGTTGTGATCGGTTTTGTATGGCTCCAACAGAAGCAACAACAACAAGAAAATTAGCACAACTGGTCTAGTTAAGATGAACTTTTGAAATGTGCTTTTCTTTTTTTTCGGCCTAGGGGTTTATAACTAAGATCATTCGATACGGCTTTGGATGCAATTGAATATATATGAAGACTACTAGGGAAGAACGTCAGTTGTCACAAAATGCGAGTTTTATAGCTACGTCCCTCAGCTCTTAGCTGATATCTTAATTTTGTTCCTTTCATACCGATTAAGTGAAAAACAACCGTTGCCCAGCAATATGAGCAAATTTAGATAAGGCATCCTATATTCAACTCATCTACTTTCAAACTTTGCAATGCGAATTTCTCCAAACCTTCGTTTTGAGACAACTGATGTTTTTCCTTGCAGTCTTCATAATTATGGAAGTCGATGTTTCGAATTTTCGAGTTACTACAGTCTTGGCTAACGTTGACGGTTTCCACTGAGAGCCAGTAAACAGTACTTGTTCAGTTTCTATACAAAAGAGGGCTCGACTTTGTTCACTTAGGGTTTGTGCACTTAAAGCAAGTATTATACCATCACAATAACTACTGTCTCGGTGTTCAGCGCGATGCCAAGACGCAGTCACCAGAACTAGGACACTATTTACATTCTTCGTCAAAGAAATGCCAGCCTGTCGCCTTAGAAATGGATTTACCTTAATTGCGTTATTATCCCACCCGTAAGCTGTCGACCCTAAGTAAATACGAGTGTAAATAATCTTTTTTTTTTTTTTTGTCTATAGGTTGCAAGACTTCGTCGTCTTCCCAAGTCGATATAGGTAAATAATAATAAATGCTCCCGTTCAGGGGCCGTCCATACAGTACCGTATGCTCCGGGGGAAGGGGGTAAAGAAGGTTGCTTCCACCTTTCGAAAAGAGTACAATTGAGGTGGGGGGAAGGGGGTGGGATCAAAGGAGCTTGCGTACACTTTTCAATGATGATAATTAATTTAAAGGTTTGTTGTCTTTTCTTCAGCAAATGATGTTAAATTTAATAGAATAATTCCATGTAAAAATGCCACTTAAAAGTTTTCCGATCGCGACATCAAGGCATTTTTCTCACCGACATTTAACAATTTAGTGGCAGTCCGCTCGTACAACCGAAAGGGGGGGGGGGGTTGATGCCAAGTGTATGGAAAGCCCACGGGGTTTGGGGGAGGGTGTACAAAAAGGAAATCACCAGATAGATCGAGGGCATGTGTTTTGTAGATGGCACTCAGGGTGAATCAAACCTGTTTTCTTCCCCAATGTCATCCACACCAAACAGGAGAGTAAAAAAAAAAAAAAAGAGGACCATGTTATATCTTAAGAGATAACGCTCACGTTCATGAAACTTTGGACAGCAGAGCATGATCAAACCTTTCAAATGTAAAACCTGCCCAACTTCTTACAACACCCTTATCAGTGCATTTGCCCGCCAAGCTTTCTATCATTCTCTTCAACCACCAGAACTATCCCTTATCCTGACATCCATTTAGAGCTGTGTTTCTCAACCTTTGTTTGTCCAATGCCCCATTTCAATTTTCAACAAACAAACAAAAATGTGCGTCCCATCAAGATCGGACAATCTCAGTTATACAGTATTAGACTATTACAGTATACTTGTACAATTTCTGCGCCCCATTCTACAGTTCCACGCCCCACCAAACTATTGGCATGGCCCGCCCTGACAACCATTGATTTTTTTTTGGGGGGGGGGGGGTATTTTTCGTCAATTAAATCCACCAAGTCTTTTATTCGTTTTTTTTTTTTAATTCTCATACTTTCATCCCATTTATTTGTGCACACAATTATCCAATATCTGACTACGTAAATAATAACAATAACAACAACAACAACAACAACGACAAATAGCCCACAGCTAATTACGAATCCTCTAGAGCAGGGGTCACCAAACTTTTTTCACAGAGGGCCGGATAACTGACCGACTTACAAGCGCGGGCCGCATTAAGCAATTGTCCATTCTGTAGCTCTAGATATCCCTGGTTTTATCAATCAAAATCAAGTACCATGGCGGGCCGGATGAACTGACGTCGCGGGCCGTAGTTTGGTGACTCCTCCTCCAGAGTAAAGTTCTCTCCGCTCACTACCTCCCTCATGATCTGACATGACTGCTTCGCTTTATCGCCCACAAACTAATTCACCTGTTTCACCTTATTAGCATGAACTCTGACACCCCCCCCCCCCACCCACTCCCCAAAAAGAAATGGCAACCAAATAACAAGAAAACGATATAATAAATTTCCAAGAAAAAATTAACTACGTGTTGAAAACAAAATGAAAAAAAAAAAAAAAAGATGCGAGCTTCAGGTCACCAAGACCTTCGACAACCACAACAACAACAACAATAACAACCACAATAACAACCACAATAACAACCACAATAACAACCACAATAACAACAACAATAACAACCACAATAACAACCACAATAACAACAACAATAACAACCACAATAACAACCACAATAACAACCACAATAACAACCACAATAACAACCACAATAACAACAACAATAACAACCACAATAACAACCACAATAACAACAACAATAACAACCACAATAACAACCACAATAACAACCACAATAACAACAACAATAACAACAACAATAACAACAACAATAACAACAACAATAACAACCACAATAACAACAACAATAACAACAACAATAACAACAACAATAACAACCACAATAACAACCACAATAACAACCACAATAACAACCACAATAACAACCACAATAACAACAACAATAACAACCACAATAACAACAACAAATTTCAAAACAAATATTTGAAAGCGAATATTTGAACGTTATTCTCTCTCTCTCTCTCTCTCTCTCTCTCTCTCTCTCTCTCTCTCTCTCTCTCTGTCTCTCTGTCTCTCTCTCTCTCTCTCTGTCTCTCTGTCTCTCTCTCTCTCTCTCTCTCTCTCTCTCTCTCTCTCTCTCTCTCTCTGTCTCTCTCTCTCTCTCTCTGTCTCTCTGTCTCTCTCTCTCTCTCTCTCTCTCTCTCTCTGTCTCTCTGTCTCTCTCTCTCTCTCTCTCTGTCTCTCTGTCTGTCTCTCTGTCTCTCTCTCTCTCTCTCTCTCTCTGTCTCGCTGTCTCGCTGTCTCTCTGTCTCTCTGTCTCTCTCTCTCTCTCTCTCTCTCTCTGTCTCTCTGTCTCTCTGTCTCTCTCTCTCTCTCTCTCTCTCTCTCTCTCTCTCTCTCTCTCTCTCTCTCTCGTTTACTTAAATACAGTGACTCGCTCATTTATTTAACCACAAACGAGGTTAAAGGTCTGGCATTCTCTCCCGCCACTTAATTACACAATGAGCTGACTTTTCAAATAAGCAAAATTCAATCAAATTAACACTTTCACTTGTCAGCTTTCTCACTTACCATTTTATTTCTGGGCTCATCCATTTACTGATTACTTCATCCATCAGTTCTATCACTCAAACAAAACCAGTCGTGCAATCGAATTGTTCATTAGTTTGACCATCAATCTAAGTTTCGTCGGGTGTTTTTTCCATATTGTTGTATGTGCATTTTTGCCTTTTAGAGAAAATGAGGATTGAAAGAGTTGTATAAAATCGGGGCCAAAACGCATCCACCTTAACATCACGAACACGTATCTCGAAATGTTTTCAACAGATTGGAATGACAGTCAGTAGCCTTGTCCATGGCATCCGCTCGGCTCCGATATCTTTACGGAAAATGACGTATGAATATATAAAAACTCTTTGCCCCTGTAACTCGTCCACAGCAACCGTTCCGCTCCTCTCCTCACCGCTATGGAAGGAAAGAGAGTTTTTTCCTATGTTTTTTTTCGTCATTTTCCGTAAACATAGCCGTGCGGATGTTGTAGACAAGTCCACTTGAGTATAATAAAATTAGGAGTGAGAGAACCACTTTCATGACAAAACCTCAAAATCAGCAAAATGTCGCATACAATACTATGGCAAATATCCCAGGGTTTCAATCAATTGATCTATCAATGACTACAGTCAAGGTCACTCACCTGTTTCCATAGTGTGCACGGCTATACAGAGGAGTATCCAGCACAGCAGCCAGGGAACTCGCATACCGTCACCCCTCCAGCATTCAGCCATTCTGATGCTGACGCGCTACGGAGAGACTCATTCTTAAAATGTATCGAGCTCCACGCTCCTGATCTTCCCAGGGGCTCCTTATTATCGCCCCTGTCTGGAGCCCGTGAAGTTATCACTCCTGGTTATTGCTGCTGTGGTGGGTGATGTCTTATATGTCACAGGGAAAGATAAATTCCGTTCTATATATCATCTGCAGGTCTCAAATCTAGCACCAGAACAAATTACTTCTTATTCAAATCTCAATAAAAACTATAACGTTATTGTTATGAAACACGCCTCAATTATATATCCCTCTTATAGCCCGCTGGTCGGGGTGCCTTGACCGAGCCACAAAGATGTGGGGGGTTTATTTCTCAGTCAGGATTGAGATTCCTTGTGGTTACATTCTCTTTCGTTTCAGTCTTACGGGTGCACTTCTTCCTATGTCGATGACACTCCTCTTCTGTTAAGACAACAGGTGAAGTGCAGTTTTGCCTCCCAAGCGAGAAAAATCGACACCTTTCAGCAAGTGTTCTATATATGTATTTATGTTGTTACAGACACCTTTCTCCGTTGCACAAAGAACACAAACTGGCAGCTATCAGTTCCAACAAAGGCGCTCCACTCAGAAGTAAATGTTACTCCTACTTCGCCAAAGAACAGTAGTTCAGTCGCGCACAAATCCCCTTGTTAGTCAGACGCTTTGCACCGATGAAGTACGGGAAGAATAACAATACTTCCAGACATGTCATTTCAGAAGTCTACTGACTGAAGTTTTCTATGGCAGAATTAATCTCACTGCCATACAAAATGCCATTCATCTATTGAATTTCCCAGCTCTGTCTTGTAGAACACTCACGATCCAGCAACCTTAGTACACTAAAGAGTCGGCAGGACGGATCATTCTGTGAACAGAATAAAAAAATGTATTATAAATCATGAACAAAATCAGTATTAAACAATATTAAAACTAATTGAGTCTGCAATGTTGATTTGAATATAATATAAAAAAAAAGCAAAAAAAAGCAACGGAACTACCCATGAATTTTACTTGCTGAAGTTTTGTTTTTTTTCAAGGCAAATTGTCTCCACAGAGATGTAAAGAATTATGTTCACTTAGACTAGCGTTTTCCAACCTTTTTTTTTCGTCCCACGCGCAAACTTCAATTTTCAAAACAAAAAAAAACATGCGCCCCACCAAAATCGGATAAAGTTAGTATGCAAGGTGTACACAAAACTGTTTTCAAAATATTTATATATTCAGCATGTATACATTCAAAGAGGTTTTAATTAAAATTTTATTTCATAAAGAAACAACAGTAAAATACACTACGAAATTAAGATCTTTATGGAAAGTCATGAACCAATCCCGAAGTCCCATGCCCCACGGGTGGGCCTCTGCCCCACCTCGAGAAACACTGCCTTAGACAATATCACCATAAATCATTCAAAGACTGTATCGTGGTGTCAGAATCAAGAAAGAAATACCATCAAACAAAGCAAAAACGAACAACATATTGACAAAGAAAAGACCGGTGGTTTGGTAATGTAGCATTAGTTTTCATGCAAGCCAGAGAAGGATTATGCTATGATTTTGTTTAAGACATTAGAAGGGACGGGGGACTAGAGAAAATCTCATTAGTTTCTGCTTGCAGTTGGGCCTTCTGTGTCAATGAACTCTCAAAGGGAGTTTTCCATTGATAGTAAATTAAGTAGGCTTGAAGAATATCAGTGACAAAAGTATACAATTTAACTACACTTTGTGAATAAATAACTAATTTTGAAGGAAAGACAGAAAACAGAAAGCAATAAATCGGGTACCGTTGCTCAATACTTTTCAATCCGGCAATTATATGAACATTGTTTGAGGAGGACGGATGCTTTTTTAGAATGGAATGATAATGGGCAATAACCACCGGAATGTTCAGTAATTCATACTATTTTTATGATAAAACCGACATTAAATCTTGATGCTTTATCTCTGTCCTCGCCAACGATATGGAATCTCTCATAAGGCGTATGTTGCCATTAGTTTTCCTCCAATATCAACCGCACTGCATCATTTTGTGTCTTTTTCTATTTATTGACAAAACGTGTAAAAGTTTTGACGCTTACACACTTAATTTCTCAGCATCAGTGTGTCTTGTGTCTAAACAGATCGACCCGCTATCAGATTGAGATGAATGAACCCAAAGTCTTTCTTCTTTCTAACTTTATTTATTGAAGTCATCGTTTCAGGGCAAATTCCACAAGCGTTAGTCTTAATGTTTACCTTTTTGTCAAATTAGAATAATGGCAGGCTTTTGACTTTTAAACCTTTGTAACATTCTGAATTTTTAATCATTCTTCTCGTCTTTATATATATTTTTTTTTTTGCTCTAAAATTGAATCGCTATGCAAAAGTCCAAGACAAATTGAATTCTTGTTCCTCTTCTTGTTCGGCCTTGACTGTCCACTGCAGGAAGTAGCCAACGAACTCCATTCCTCTCTGTTTTCCGTCAGGCGTGTCCATGTCTGTCCACCTGTGTGCACAACATCATCTCTCCATCATCTCTAGGGCCGTCTTCTTGTTCTCGTTCCTTTTCTAGGCCTCCATTCAGCGCCACACTTTACAACTTGAATGCAGCCTCACAAATACATTCTAAAGCACTATTCACCTTGTGTAAAAAGATAAGCCAAATCTGCACGATACTTTTTCTATAACCAGTCTGCTTGTTTCAGAGGATTAATAATCAGTCAGACATAGGATCAAGGAAACCTTTGCCAACATGAAGAGCTAAAGACGAGACAACGTTATCTGCGTTTTTCCGCCTTCCGTTCCACTGATCGGAAAAACAGTCCGCGCCACGTCCTTGTCGAATGTGTTTATCCTTTCCCGTTTCAAGTTTTAATTATCGGCAAAAGACTTCTAAACAAGAAATCCTTTATCTTGAAAATTGCTTCTACTCTCGGCGTGCACCTCAAGGTTTTGCCGCGTTCTTTTTTTTTCTATAAGCCGAATTTCCATTAAAAGAATAAAAGGTCCTGAAGAACAAACCGATCTCAATGGAGGGAAAAGTCAGACTAAACAAATAGCAAGACAAAATGAAAGTGATATTGGTTTTGGCTTAAAAAACCTCCAGATTTCAACAACATGTAGCTGTGAAGCAGGAGTCTGTGCGTATTATAAGCCACTCTGTCTGGATCAGTTTGCTCACGGCTGGTAATCCGGTACACATACACACGTCTATCCAAAATGTCACTATTTTCCAAACAGCTAAAGCACAATAGAGTCACACCCTGGAATACGTTTGGCCTTCTCTACGTGTAAAATCACGAAAGCTATCATTACGTGAGGGGGCCGACAAGTACAGGCTGAAGTGCAGTGGGATGTTCAACACGAGGGACTACTTTATATCTCTGGCGCCGAAAGGTTCACAGGTTTTGCATGTTTCTTATTTTGTGTTATCATTGCCGTTATTGTTATTGTTAAAAATTTCCAAGCATGAGAGCGAATCTGATTCTTCGGGTAAAGTAATCCAAGTTATGAAGATAGATCCTTATAAAGTATCATGGATATTCAGAATTTACAGCGACTACCTTCTTTTTTTTGTTTATTTTCAGTACATGTGTTGCACATCACATTACATGTATGTGTAAAATGAAAGAAGGAGCAGAATTTTAGACCTGGAAGCAAGCTTATAGTATGTCTTTGTCATGCAATTCGAAAATTGACCAAAAATAATACACTTATCCTACATTTATATTATGTTTTCATACATGTTCTTAATGAATCTTGCACTTCTCGGAGAAAACCATCGTTCTGTCAGCGTGGAGAGGAAGGCAAGAAAATGAAGATTTGAACCGGTTCTGTTGAAGTTTCTTTTCTTTTCATCGCTACAGTCATTTACCTAATAAATGTCTATACCAGTTTTCCTATCGGTAAATCCTCAATTACTACAGTTCTGAATTTTAAAAAAAAGATTAAAAAGTAACATAGGCCTACAGTTCATGCTTAGAAGCGACCTGTTCTTTTATTTTCAGGGGGAAATGGGTATGTTCCTATCATTTAAGATTTCATGAACTCATGTATTTGTTTTAACAATCGGAAAGAGTTTGAGTTTTTTTGAATATGTAGAACGCATGTCGACAATCAAACGTGTGCTAGGAAAAAGCATGACGATATATACAAACTAGAACAGAATAATAGGACAAAGGGAGATCCTACCAGAAGGGCCCACCAACCACCTACAAAAACACAGGCATCAACTATTCTCAATCTGTTCTTGTAAATACAGGCAAAAAACACGCACCAGCTCCAGAATATTATGCGCATTCAAAAAAGACAAAGCAAAACCATCACTGTCTAGAGAAGCCAAAGGTTTTGACAAGCAAAAGTGAATGTCATTAATTTCAGCCGATTACGGACGTTTCTTAATAGCCTAATTTGTTTACTCTCGATACAAGTCGGATAAATACAATATAAAATCTCCCTCCACGCAAAAACACTTGTCGTAACACAAGATAAACTCCCGCAGGGAATGTCATTAAACGACATGGGGGAGATCAAAGGTAGAATGTAGGAAGCTGTAGGAGGTTGAGTGTTTTTGAAAGCACAGCGGTTTTTCTTGTTGTTTTTTAATATAAGATCGTATTTCTTTTCAAGAGACACGCATATATAAAAACGATGTGGCAAAACAAATGAAAAAAAAAAAAACAACGCTTAAAGACAGTATTGTAAAATGTCGTTTGAGTGAATAATCGGCCTCTGATTTCCTTGCGCTGCATGGGGGCCAGACCACACCTAAGTCATGAATCTATACAGGTCATAGGCAATTTTTTAACCTTCTTTGAATGAAGGGGCGGAGGGGATCGGGCAAGAAAAACAGAGCTGTGTTGAATGAGAACAAACTGTACTATCAGTGCAAAAGTGCAGGATTTTGGGCGGAGCGATGAAGTTGGTGAAGGAGACCTGATGCCATCAACAGTTTTCTAAGTGCGAATTCCAATGCAAGCTGTCTTCTGTACTGTAACATTCCCGGGATATCTGGATGTAATGACAGCTAGAATTCCCTGTTAACAGCACAAATCAAGGTGATGAAATCTAATGCATTGTATTTAACTGTAATCCAGCGTAGGGTGATAATTCTAGTGTTTGTATCTAAATATAAAATCACAAATCCCGAGAACGCCCCCGAGCTGTAAACATCTCTTACTATCTGACAAGAGAATGGGGACTGAGCTCTGTTTTTTTATAATCGCAATCATGTAACCCAAGATCAAACACTACCCACAGCTTTTAAGTGGTCCCCAAAGGCTCCGTCTAACAAATAAATAAAATGGTGCCTTTATCTTCAAAATAAACAGTCAGAGCATTACCCGTGACATAAATACTCTGTTCACAGGAGCAAAGCCCTAAAAACGACATAAACTACCCTGGAGACAGGTATTCGAAGGCAATGACCGATATCATTTCTAACTACTCTTTAAAAACAATGTGCTTTTGAAATCGCGGACAGCAATTAAAGGTGTGGGCAATGAAACCTGGGCCTTTAGCGACATTTTTGGCCTACGGGAAGAAACAAAGAGAGAAAGAAGAAAAAAAGAGAAAAAAGGCAGGTTAATGTAGTGTTACAACCATTCACAATCGGGTCTGAAACAAACAAGGATGTTCATACCAGAAATTATAGAGACGAAGCTGTGGTATCCGGAAGGGAGAGATTATGATTCACAAAACACACCCCTCTATAACAGATATATAATGCTCATCACCGTCAGCTTGCACTGGCACACATTTCAACACATACCCATAATTATCACTGTATTTATCAACAAACGTGCATAATATTATGTAAACACCGTAGAAACTGCATTCCCTGCAAAGAATAAAGTATTTTGTTTTTCAGTCACAAGTGCCTTTTCTGGGTCATGAAGCAATGCTGAGAAACAGTAGAGATTCTTACGCCGTGAGACACGACTCATCTTGATTGCCTAAAATAGAATAGGTTAATAAATAAATAAAACAGGAAGTGAGGATCCCTGAAAAAAAAATTACCTGGGTCAAGGATCCTTCAGGCAAATTCAGAGAAGCAGGACGGTTTAATATAGTGCAGTTCTACATAGTTGAAAATTGGTGACGTGAACTAAAATGCTATTATACACTTCAGTGAAAGGAACTGGAATAATCACATATTTTCAACAAGTTCGTCGAAGCACGATTTTTCCTAAAGAACCACTCA